>DWQW01000284.1:0-62603 GCA_018249695.1 Heliconius erato demophoon | reverse complement strand
ATGTGCCATACCGACTCTGTTGTATTCTCATCGCATTCACAGCTTGATGAATCTTTCAACTTGAATCTGTGCAGGTACTCTGCTGTACCTCCATGACCCGTCAACATTTGCACCTGTAAAGGAGTAAATCCTGTCGTCCTTACTATTTTGTAGGCTACTTCTACATCTGGCAGGAATTTTTTGGTAACTGCCCCCGTCTGGGATGATTCATATCTGTCCTGCCATATGCCAACGGACTCTTCCCTGATTGATCTTTTA
This sequence comes from Heliconius erato demophoon, assembly GCA_018249695.1. Classification (NCBI taxonomy): domain Eukaryota; kingdom Metazoa; phylum Arthropoda; class Insecta; order Lepidoptera; family Nymphalidae; genus Heliconius; species Heliconius erato. The sequence goes on along the minus strand of DWQW01000284.1, from coordinate 62,345 downwards.
ACATATGACAAGGGGATTTTCTCATAGTCGCAGATAGTACTTGTGAGTGCCGCGCTTTTTGCCAGTTCATCGGCACGTTCATTCCCTGCAGTACCCACGTGTGCCCTTAACCAGAACAGTCTGACTTCTCTTCCTTCTGCTCTGATTTTCTTTACGTTCTCCATTATTATATTTGCTAGGGGATGTCTCGAGTTCGGATTTTTTAGAAGTTCCAATGACGACTTAGAGTCACTGAACGGGACCCTAGTGTTACGACATTGCGTTTTCAACCTTACGCTCAATTTTCGAGATATTGTCTGTGGAGTGGCAGAACTCAAAACGCAGCGCCTTACCCTGTTAACAGAGCGGAGAAAGGGTTTTTTAATGAATTTTATTCCCGAATAGAAATTGAACCCACAATCATTTCGTTCAGTCAGACCTTGTGTCGCTATGCCATGGCGGCAAATAAAATTAACCTAAGTATTGCTAATTTTAATTGAAAATTAGCTGACATTTGTTGGAAATGACTGGCTGTTAACGGGTTATGTTTCAGGCTATAAATGGTTGTTTTGGATCTTTCATCGAGGGAATAACAAATTTAAATTACTCCACTCTGGCAAGACGGCGTTAAAGGCGGTAAAGTGCTGCGTTGAGCTTCATTAATCAACGTGCAATGTCGGAACACGAAAATGGGTGAAAAACACAAAAGCGATAAGCTTAATATTTTTTTGTGTTTTAACCACCAATTCCTGAGATTAGCACATTCAATCAAACAAACTTCAGTTTTAATAGATAAATATATTTTTTGTATAGTTACATACATAAAATACAAACATACCCACATACATCAAATTCCCCCAACATCAATATTCGTCGTCACATAATTTTATTGTAGCCACGCAATGGAGGTAGTTTAAAAGGTATTAAGCAAACTGAGTTATGCTGCGAGTACGTTCTACGAAGAGTGGATCCACTCCCAATATGTAGGGTGACTATGATGTGTAGAAAATGTCGGATATATACATTTTTTACTGGCATCGCAGGGTAATTAGGGGAATTCTGGAGACATTGCGTGTTGAGAAGCAGATATTTTAACATCTAATATACAGACAAAAATATGATGCAATTAATAAATATGGTATGGTGTTATATGAGCGGAGGGACTTTTCTTGTTTTATTTGTTTTGACGAACTCATTAAAGTTTTATAATATAAAAAAACAAATATATTTTAGTGAGTAAAATTTATATATATATTCCATTATTTTATTTAAATTTTTAATTTCTCTTCATTTTTATCCTATTTTCCGTTAGTTGCCTATTTTAGTTGCATTATTAAATTAAAATGTTCTTTCTTCAATTAGGCCATTACAAACACTTTTGAATTGTCAAGTTATATAAAAATGTCAAAAATAAAGGACCACCGACGACGAAAGCAGTTCTGTTGAAAAGAAAGAGCAAAAAACTCAACAGTTATTTTTTTGAAATAAAGTTTATTTGAAAAGTGTAATAATTGTCATAAATTATATAACAATTATTACACTTTTCAAATAAACATTAAAGGCTTCAAATTTTAAAAGCTCTATCGCTTAGAAACCCTATATGAAAAACATTACAACATAATTTAATGAATGGAAACATATCTAAAAGTCATTCTGTTATAGAAATATAAAAACTTTAAAACAATGTTTTCTTTTGGCTGCAAAACATTATACAAGATTTGTAACAATTAAATTTTTTAAGGTGAAACGGTAACGGACGATTTGAACAATAGCATAGTCACAGTTCGTTCCCGGTTCGATCTCTGAGTGTAAAAAATATTCTTATATAAAAATCAATGCAAGCATTCATACTACCGTTCCAGGCAAATGTCGGCCCAACCACGCTTATAAGGATAGTTCTTATACAAGAATATTACATCGGACTGGGGAACGAAATTAATCGTGACCGGTACATACAACAGTATCGTCTCTACAGGTCTAAACTGTACCTGAAACGCAGAAAAGAATTGGATCGTCCCACATAGCTGGTACTATAAAGAGAACCTAGTGTTCAGACACTCCGTTCTTCACTTTCCGCATAACTTTAAAGAACGTGCGTGTTGTGTGAAGAAACTTAATCGCGAGCTTCGTCCACTAGAGCGTAGAAATAAGAATCATTTAAGATATGCAAAAAAGTAAAAGGTTGGTTAATGTTGTGGGTTAAATTTTCATTTGGAGAAATGAATTAATAGTACTTCAGCTATTTTGTAGCAAAAGAAAGCAATTGGGGGGATAGTCGGGAATAATGTGCACTTTCTGCCTGACGTTTCTATTATCTTAGTTTTCCCCAGCCTACCCTCAAATTTGTGTGGGAATGTGGGATACAGCGTGAAGCTAAAAATTCAAACTATAAACAGAGATAAAGAATGATTAAAATTTTTATTTTCTCATTATTTTCTTCTTTCAACTTTATATATCCCTCAAGGCAAAGTATATAACAAAGTATAAAACAAGCATCTACTTTGTTTAAATATTCTCGTGTCTTATTATAATATTTGCTTACTTGGTTCTCCTGGAATTTATGTTTTACATCAAAGAAATCTTGTCTAATATGAAAATATTTAAATATTTGTTTAGAAACTGTACATTTATAACACACAAGAAACACTTTAGTGGTACAGTTCTTTTATGGCTTAATGAATGTGAGGGACGTTGATTTAAATCCCATGTAGTTATAGTATATTTATTGTTTGTTTGGCTTAGTGAAACAAAATGTTGAGCATCCTAATATTTAGTACTTAATTTTTGATTTGATTTAAATAAAAGTGTAAAAAGTAAACGGTGAATCTTGACACTAATTAATATGCTTACCATAGAAGCTGTTTATAGGTCTATAATTCCGGCACAACGGCACAGCATATGACTGTATACGTAATGGTTATGGGTTCGATTTTCATTCGAACAAATGAATTATTTACATGTCCACGCCCTAAGTTTCACCCTCTGCCTGTTAATTTAAAAAGTAATATCTTGAAAATATCGGCGGAAAGTGGGTAACGGATTGTCTTAACATTATAAGGTTTTCCATCAAATTATTATTTTTTATTGCTAAGAAAATAAAACTCTAGTAAAGAAAAGAACTCTACTTTTCTCTCTCATATTTTAATAAAGAAGTAATTTTGAATCTGTATTCCAGATATAGAAGGATAAGCAGCCGGAACCTGAACCTAGTGTAAAGTCACTCCGTAAGCAATGCTCACAATCATGATTTGTGCTTTCTTTGAAGTATAAGAACAAACATAAATTTAATAAAAAATAATTCTAAATATTTTAATTTTTAAAATTCATTGTCACCCTCGTCGTGACAACGTTATATCAAACTACGCAAGTACGTTTGAGATTTGCTTCCTAAAAGCTTGTAGATACTTTGTCTTTTATATACATTAGCTGTTTTGCACAAGCTAGTTATTATTTAAATAGAGATACCCCCGTTTTTATTAAAAGGAGATATTTTAATTTATTTTAAATATCATTTGAACTGACTATTACTTACAAAGTATTGGCACTGGTATTCTATTCGAGACTTATTTAGTTATTTCTTATTTCTCGCTCTGGCGACAAAAAGCAGCGTTGAACCACTCACTGAAAATTGAGCTATGCACAGAGAACTGAGTAACATGACAATCCATCTATCCCACTATATATTTTTAAAACTTGAAAAACATATAAAAATAGCATTATGAAAAATCGACCCTACATCCCACAAAACAAAATTTAAAGTAGTTTAAAAGCCATGATCTTTCATTCTTATTAGACTAATTATCAGGGTGTGGCGTATAATAAATTAACCGTCCCTCTGGGACGGACTCAGGGGTGCCTCTGACAGGGTGGATGTATAAATATTAATTTAGGTCTAACTTAGTATGGATAGATTTCTAGGTTCTAAGTTACTTTATTATTTATTAATAATGCTGACGCTAAACTGGTATATCTAGATTAGTATCTAGATATACCAGTTTAGCAACAGCATCTGACTGTTAACGTGATGGTGGGCTGGAAAGAGGGATTTCCTCCTTCCTTCTACCCATCCTGCTATTTGCTGGATACAGTGTGTATAAAAAAACTGGCCAAATGCTAGTTGGACTCGCGCACGTAGGCGGACGGAAGCCCCTTAAATATTTATTTTATTCTGTTTTGTAGTATTTGTTGTTATAGTGATAACATAAATACATCATTTGTAAAAATTTCTACTGTCTTATTATAACATATCATGAGTTCATAACAGCAGTTCATGAGATACAGTCTGGTGATAAATGGACATATAGTAAACGAACAGCGGAGTCATAATAATCATTTTACACTGTGTATGAAATCCTAAAAATCTAAGGTTATCATAGCGCATCGGGACAGCTGTAAATGTGTACAGCGGTGAATGTTGCTTCAATGTTTACTCGGTGAAAAAAAAAAAAGTTTTCCTATCTTAAAAAAGAAAGCGTGGCGTTGAGTTCCACCAATTAACACGCATTTCTCCTCTGTCATGTCTCGGCTTCGGGCAAGAATAGGCAGGGAGTACCTGGGAACCTAGGGTTAAGATATTCCTATTAAAACACTTCCATTTCACACAAGAAAACAATTAATTATTAACACGCTTTTATTAGTTCGACGTGTAACTTTGTAACAGTTTAATAAAATGTAAGAAACTGAATTTGACCCACTTGTAACAATTGTATCATCGTAAAACTTAGCAGTTATACGTAGCTTAGAGTTGAGCTAAGTTAAGATCCAAATAGTGGAATTCTTCAGAGGTTACCAGTATGCCATCTGAGTTTAAGCTCATATCATTTATAGACCATTCTATTGCACCAAAAGCACATGGAGCTGTTCTGATAATAAAGCCAGGACGTGAAAAGTAGAATTCTCTATAGAATTGTACTATTCTCTAGTAAACTCTAGAGTTTATTTGTAATTTAGTGAACAATTAAAATATGTGTGTGTTTTTTTAAATACAATTTCTTTAATTACTTCACATTTTGAACAAGTAATAAACGTATAGAAAGGTTTACTTAACGTCTATTCTATTCTATCGCTTTATGTTTATTGGATACCGAGTCTTTTATCGCAGTCCCATCTCTATTATGTTTAATGTGAAACAGTGGTGCTTAAACGAATATTTTCTTTGTATATTATTTCATTTTAGAGATTTTGTAGGTTGCCACAGTTAATTTAGACTTCTGTTTACAATTTTTTTTCAAAATTTTCATAGTTTTCTTTAACTTTAGATTGTAGCCCGCACATGGCATCGTAACCCGAGAACCTAGTGTTAAGACGCTCTTTTCCCATTAGGATATTTAGACTTTCCGTTTCTCACTCTTTTCACCGACTTCTGGAGGCATTGCGTGTTGACTGGCGTAGTTCAACGACGCGCTTTTGCCTCGTTACCAGAGCGAGGAAATGTAAATATTAAAAATTTCCCGAGAGGGAATCGACCGCACAACCTGTCGCATTTACAGTCGCACGCTTGTGCCCCTGCGCCACGACTGGCCTCAATTATGTACGATATGTGTAGATAGAAAAAAAATATAATCCAATCGAAGAGTATTAAACGCGACCCTTACTACTATTGATTTCTTCGCCCTAATTACAGTTAGTGCGTGAGTTTAAATTATTCAAAACATTCGAATTTTGTTATTTTTGGAAAGGACAGTGTAAACTAACGTAAATTAATTTAATCACAGAAATTCGATCACATGCCACCGTAGCGTAACAGCACTGGATGGATGTGACTTCAATTCCCATTCGGGGGAATTAGTTAGTTTCATTCTCTCGCTCCACTACCAAGATAGAGCACGGCATCATGTTCTGGGAAAACGAACAACGGAGTGTCTCAATACTAGGTTCCTGTTGGCTAACCTGCTATACAGAAAAAAACGTAAAGCTGGTTGTTTTTTAATATTTTAATTATCAATTATAATTGTCAATTTTAATAGTTTTTGTCGGTTTCATAAAGACTAGGACAGTGTCGTCTGTCCTAGTCTGTTCCTCTTCAGCGAAAAATATTGAAAATAAATATCTGTCATTCTGCTACCAAGTTCCATATAATTTCCAAGGATGTAACGGATATTAAGATATAAGAATGATAAGAAGAATACTAAATCGATTCCAATTACGGTTACGGTTAAAATCCATATTCGGATTATTTCGAGTTTCGAATAAATAACTGCTCGTATTCAAAATTATCCGAAACTTTTATGTTTATACATATTTTTTAATAACGAATATTCAATCGTTTTGGTTACAGTAACGTCCATTGTTAATTTTTTTAGCTAGGGTAGGCAGAGGAAACCTGAAAACCTAGTGCCAAATTACTTCATTAAAACATTTCCGTTCTTCAGTTTTGAGTGGCGAAACTCAACGCCGTGATTTCCGTCGCTACCAGAACTGGAATTGGTGTGACAAGTGAGAATCGAACCCGCAACCTGCCGTGCTTACAGTGGCACGCTTGTGCCCCTGCGCCACGACGCCCTCATTGCATGCATGCTTGCACGATATATCGAACAAAAATTCATTTGCACACCCATACATATTTGACCGCACTTAACTTTACCTATCTACATAATTTCCATGATAATTTCAACACTCTGCTACGACTTTAAATTTACAATAACACATTGGTTTCAACGAAATAACTGTTATATTCGAGTGTATTTTATTTTAATTAACTCTACAGTGCTACGGCGTAGCACCGCTACGTATAATGTTGTTTTTGAAAGCTTGTCACACTCGTAGCAAGCTTTTAAGTAATTTGTAACATAATTCAGCTTAATGTGAGGTTTTATGTGAGAAGCATCTAAAGTTAAGATCGTGTTGTTAATTATGAATATATTTTTTCTATAATGTATGTATATTAAGATACACAATAGGAAAATTAGAGAGAATTCATATTTTTCTAGCTTTACACTGTATCAGGCAAATAGCTGGGAAGGCAGAGGAACCCAAGTATTAAGTCTTTCCGAACCTTAAGCAGCCCCGGGGCAAGGTACTTCCTCGCCTCGGTGCTTATAATATACTCCTCGAGTGGGAAACACCACAATGGTTTATTTACTTATTTGTATACAGATAAAACCACAAAAACATGGAAAAATATATAGATACAACTATTATAGGTATTACCTATATAAACATGCATGCAAAAATATTCTTTATACGATTTCTTGCAGACTTGTTTTTGGGAAAATAAGAGGATTCGATTACTAAAAAAGTGAAAAACTGTTATAACGTTTTTTTTTCCTTAAAATTTACTGTTTTGTTTTTCAAGACCAGGTAACTTTGAAACGAGCTATAATATTTTTTGGTCAAAGGCACCATTTTGCCCACCAAAGTATGAAGTAAGTAATTTGACAAAGGGTTCTCTAAATCAATTAACATCGGACGTGGCTTACGCTGGGAGATGTTAAAATTTTGAACACGTCTAATAATGAGGCTTTGGCTGTTTTCAGGGCGGAGATTCTCAACCAGAAAACGCTTTACCAGATTTCTCATGTAATAAATAGGTATCTCTCCTTTTTTTAGACAGAAGTGTCGTTCTCCGTTTTCCTGCTAAATTCGTATATTGCCTATGGTTTTGCCCTACGATTTTTCACAGTTTGGCTAGAGTGGCTAAATGAAAATAATTAATTTCCTCGAGTGGAATTCGAACCCACAACCGTCGCGTTTATAATCAAACGCTGCGCCGAAATTATAATATAAATGATATTTATATAAATATTTTAAGGAGGATTTCAACGTCAAACCGTAGAAAGGAAGAAATTAATAAAAACTAAGTCGCTTGCTAAAGCTAATTGTAGCTCTAACGTCACTATTGTTTACTAACTTTGATATCGATATCTTATCGTTCTATTAAAAAATCGATGCTTTCACTTTGTGTCAACATAATTAATAGAAATCTATATGATGTTTTCTATCTCTGGTACAACAAGGTAGGCCGAGGGAACCTTTTGTTAAGATACTCAGTTTCCCACACATTGCTTAGTTTTTGAGACATTGTGTGTGAGGTAGTGGAACGCGCTGTCTTGTCACTTGAGCAGGAAAATGAAAATAATTCATTCATTCTGTATCCTTTGTTAAGTGAGTGGGACGGCGACTGACTGTATAATTAATAGTTGTGGGTTCGATTACCACTCAAGGGAATGAATATACATAAATGATTGAGATTTTCACGCGCTGGAAATGAAAGAGCGGCGCTGAGCCCCACTTTACACAAAAAAGTCTCAAAAATTGGGTGGTGCATGTAAACTGGTTCCCTCTGTCTACCATGCTGTGTGCGGGATACAGTCTGAAGCTGAATTCTGTACATAACAGCTTTTTGGAAATTCTCAATAATTCTCTCTAATCAATTAAACAAATACATTCACGTCCGGTCACGGTGAATATCAATTTCGATATAAAACAATTGAGTGAGAATTCACTCGTCAAATGATTCAATTAATTTCAATATTTTCATTTAAGGTAGCTTCGTACAAAATTAAACTGCAAAAACCAATTAAGATTTAAATAAATATACGCCAGCCAACATATCATCTTTTTCTGCAGTAAGCAAAGAGAATCTTCTATCATAACACTCCGTTTTTTTTTGCTTCTCAGCTAAATATGAGACATTGTGTATTATGTGGGTGGCAGAACTGGACGCCGCGGTTTGCCCTGTTACCAAAACGAACTAATTTTACAGCTCAATCCCGTAAAGAAATCGAACCCATAACCGTTGTGTCAAATCAGACACAGTCTCAGTGTACCTGGAATAGATGGCCTCATAAACTGAAATAAAAAACAAGCTCTTGTCAAATACATTTTGAACTCGTTATATCATATTATTGGATCATGTAAATATTTTAGCAAAAAGGAAATTATGACTTATAGAAAACAATGCTGGAGGCGAAAAACTGGAGCTACGTTTAAACAAAAAAGATCACCTAATTAGAGGATCGCCGAGGGCTAGATGTGTTAGTTCTGGATGTTTCATAATTTGTATAGCAATAATGTATGTTTCATTAAACTTAGGGTCAAAAGTTCCACCACTTGACACAATTATTTTACAGAAATAATCTCTGAAAAGATTTCAAAATAATTACTTGAAAATCGTACCGTATCGTGTAAAGTATCAAAAATAAAAGCGTTTTATTCTACTTAATTAACATAAAGAAATCCTTTAACGAGTACTTTGTTACATGAATCAGGTAACCGTTTGTTAAATTGTTTGGATGTTGATAATTTACATTTTTACAATGAACGACTTTTAAAAATGAAAGAATGCAGAATGCCTTCCCTGCAGACAGAGAAATGCTAGTGTTAAGACACTCCGATACCCATGCACCGTTCAATTTTCGAAACAATGCGTGTGATCTCAACCCTACGTTTTGTTGTGTGAGAGAGAAAATAAGAATAAATAAAATCATTTGAATAGAAAGAAAGAAGAATAGAAAGAACAGAACTTACTACCATCGCGCTTCCAGTCAATTGTGGGACACTACAACGGCATCAGTATAACGACAGCGCATAATAAGTAGTACCATAAATCTGTTTGTAGGCAAACAAATGTTTAAGTATGATTATAAGAGTATGTAATTTTTTTAGCTTCACGTTTTATCCCGCATATTGCAGGGTAGGTGTATACTCATACATAGTGTTAAGACACTCCATTCCCTAATTTTTACTCAATTCTTGAATTATGACGTGTTGACAAAATTCAACGCCGCACTTTTTCATGCTGCCAGAAAAAGGAAAAGAAAATAGTCTATTCTTCGAGTGGTAATCAAACCCTCAACCGTAGATATTACAATCCAGAGAGAAAACTTAATATTAGAACACTTCGTTCTCCGCATTAAGTATGAATCCAAGACTAATTTCAGGTAAAGCTGTAATAAACTTTAACTTAACTTTTGTCAGTTTTGGTGATTTTCGTGGAATAGCCGATAGATAGAACCTGAAAACGGAAACTTTATGTCGATATACGTGTAAGGATACGTTTATATATAAATTAAGATCTAAGTTTCAGAATTTACAGACATTTATCATTGTACTGTCGACACAAAATGAAATAATGTCTTAAAATGAATTTTTTTTTTGGGTTTCCTAATAAAACCAAACAAAAAACGGAATCCTTATAGGATCAGATTGTTTATCTGTCCTTCTGTCAAGATCTCTTTCTCATTAACGCGAGTAGGTATTAATCTTGGCGTGTTTGGTGCATATTTTGTGTAATTGTTAGCGTAATCGAAAACTTTAGTATTTTCTCGTGGACTTAAAATCATAAAATTTGGCAAAAAGTGAAAACTAAAAGTACAAAAAATTAAGTGAAAATCGGTTATTTATAGATATATCACAGAGAAAGAATCCCCAAAATGAAATTTGAACTCTCTAACATAGCCATATATGAAATTGGGGTTTATCTAACATGCCAAAATGGCATCCATTAAAAAAAATATTTATATTACATTTAACTTTTTTTTTGTGAACGCTACCCAATTAGCGACACTAAACTTAAACCCTGTTAGTAAACTTTATGGGGCGTGGCTGTTGTTGTTAACTATTAAAAGGGTCATGTAACTGCCATTGTGGGGTAATGAGTTTGATAGAAAATTGTATTATCTAGATCAGTGGTTCCCAACCAGTGGTCCGCGGACCACCAGTGGTCCGTAGAAGCCTAAATATGGTCTGCGAACGATTTTAATTTTATGACTGGGGATGGTGAGGCGAAGTTCCTTTTTAATTATCACAGTAAATTTTTATTATACCTACATGCATAGTGGTCCCTGCTACCAAGAATGATATAAAAGTGGCCCTTGATCAAGAAAAGGTTGGGAGCCCCTGATCTAGATAATGAAAAAAATATTAAAAACTATATTAAAGTTTTTGCTTTTTGTAGATTTTCTCAAAAAGTTCTGAACCAATTACCATCAAATTTACATCGTATCGTATGAAAAAAGGATTATCACAATCAAAAGTCGAGTATACTAATAAAAAAAAATACTCGCGTTGAATTAAGAACATCTTCGGTTAACAATATAATTTTTCTGGTGAAGCCAACCTGACGACAATTGAAAATGATATCCAGAGGTGCGATCCAGCGGATGGATACGGATTCTATAACAAATACGGATTGGCCCTCTTGATGATGATGATGATGGCGATAATGAAATAACAAGAATATTGTTATAAGTTAATGAAAGTCTAATGACATGGGAAGCATATTTATATTTAGCTATGTATTATTTTGTTATATAAATAATAGGTCGGGGCAAAAAAATTTTCGTATTTTGAATGTATTATTAGTAATCAAACCTCTTTCGTTGTACTGAATGGAACTGGCTGGTTTTAATACCATTAAATATGACATTCTGAAGATGCAATAAATAAAAAAAACTAGTTCCCGCCATTCTTCAATTATTTTTTAAGCAAGCAAAATGATACGTTCATTTGTGAGGAAGAAATTCGGTACATTTTAAAGTTTTATTACAAAAAAAAGGTAAAAACGTGACGAACGCCGTAAATCAAAATTGTGCGGTTTACGGACCTAATGCGATATCAATAAGAGTAGCACAAATGTGGTTCAAGCATTTCAAGTCTGGAAATTTTAGTGTGAAAGATGAGGTTCGCTCTGGACGCCCTGTCACAGATAAAATCAGTGCCATCTTTGAGAATGTGGAGCAAGATCGACTCTCGATCGATTAGTAGTAACGACATTGCTGAAGAACTGGATATTGATCATAAAATAGTTTTACATTGTCATTTACGAAAGTCTGAGTACAAGAAAAAACTTAACATTTGGGTACCTCATGATCTCACTGAGAGAAACCTAATGCACGTTGCATTATTTCTATTTGCGATTCTTTGGTAAAACGTAACAATTCCGAACTATTTCTTAAACAGTTGATTACGGATGATGAAAATGGATGACTTGCGATAAGAATGAAAAGATCGTGGTCGAAGCATAGATAAGCCTCACAGACCGTGGCAAAGCCCGGCCTGACTCCGAACAAAGTGATGCTATATGTATGGTGGGATTGGAAAGGAATCGTCCACTATGAGCTTTTGTCACCGGGTAAAACTATCGATTCTAGCCTCTACTGTCAGCAACTGATGAGGTTAAAAAGAGCTATTGAGAAAATCCGGCCGGAGCTCGTGAATAGGAAGGGCGTGGTGTTCCTCCATGACAACGCCAGATCGCACTCATCTATAGCCACGCAGCAAAAATTTAAAGAGAGCTTGGCTGGGATGTGCTTATGCATCCTCCGTATACCTTCCCTGACCTTGCTCCATTAGATTTCCACCTGTTTCGGTCATTGCAAAACTAGGAAAAGGATGCATAAGCATCCTAATGAGCTAACCTCAAAAGAACCCTGTGAACACTATTTGTCAGATTTTTTTAATCAAAAATCTCATAACCTCTTCATGAATGGGATCATGGCACTACTCATAAGATGGCAACAAGTCATCGATCAAAACGGCACATATATATTATAAATAAATGAAAAAAAAAATACCTAAAAAAATATTTGCTTTGTATGAACAATACGAAAATACTTTTGCCCCAACCTTATATGTTTATATATATTTAATAATAAAATATAAATTTGTATGGCCTTGAATACAGCCACTCAACAGACAATATCTCGAAAAAGGTTGGTGCCTGAGGAACAGAGTGTTTTAACATTCAATTCCTATCCTGCTACATGCGGGATACAGTGTTAAGGAAGCAAAAAAAGCTAAAAATATAGAGAAAATTCTCTGGTGTGGTTGGGTATAACGTGACCTTCATTCGTATACGAGTGTAGTAATTGTGGTTTTAAATATCACACAGAATAAAAGTTTTGCTTAAAATAAAAATGTTTAGATCCATTTTGGCTTTACAATGCATGTTTTTTTCTGCTTAACAGAGAAGAAGAAACCTAATGTTAAGAAGGCGAAATCGCTTTATCAATTTGTGCCTAAATTGGATGAAATTTAACGCAGTGCTTTGTCGTGTTACCAGAACAAGAAAACGAATAACCTTAATTCCAATGGGTGTGAATCGAACCTACAACAGCCAGACGCCGTACCATGACGGCCTCAATAATTAAGATCTCAATTAACGTGCTGAAATATAAAAGAAAATTATAATATTAATAAAATTATATATAAGAAAATTTGAACGGAGATCTTTGATCAGAATTGAAGTTATAGATCATACGAATTTAAATTGCAAGCTACACCACGGGCAATAACTAGTATTCATTTTGAATAGAATCAATTTGGTCGCACGCTTGTTTAATCAACAAAGAAAGCCCAAATCCTTTGTATACTTTGGACTTGTTGTTACCTTGACTAAGTCCACATAGAGGAGAAGAAATCAGATTTTATAATAAAAAAAGGTTGTAATCGTGCCTTATTACTAAGCCTCCATACGCTCCTGACTTTATGATGTCATAGTGGTATAATTTTCTTAAATAACTATTTTTTTAACTTTACGCTTGATCTCGCAGAGCAGGGAGATATACTAAGAGAACATAGTGTCAGAACACTCTGTTCCGTAGGAGTTCCAATAATATTTAATTTTTATCCAGATGATATTATGATTCCAGGTAAAATTTTCAACAAAATATTGTCAAAATTCTTTTATAATACAACAAATACAACAAAGTTTTTTGTGATTTTGACATATTTCAAAACAAACTGTTTTCTTTCTTTATAATTAACTTTTTTTAGTACTGAGTTTACTTACTTGTCTTTTTTAACAACTTTTATAATTAATTTGTTAATTTTTTCATAAGTTTGGCAACAAATATATTACTAATACTGTATGCTTTCCAATTTAAAAAAATGTCATTGACACAGAGTGGGTAATGGTTTGATTATACATGTTTTAATTCGGTCTCTACTCGAAGAAAATATCAAATATCAATAATTTTTTTAAGTGTCTTACTACTTAAGACGTAATTTTTCATCTTCCCGCTTTATCCCGCATGTAGCAGGATAGGTAGAGGGAATCTAATGTTAAGACACACCGCTCCCCACGCACTCCCCGATTTCTGGAGGCACAGCGGTTGAGTGGCGGAACTCAGCCAGAGCGAAGAAATCAAAATATTTCTTTTTCTCGAATGGGATACGAATCCACAACTTGTTCCGTTTACAGTTATACGCTGTGCCCCGCGCCACGACTGTCTTCGATTATTGATCATATAATATATGGTAAAACGTGACTACAAATGGGTTGAATCTATAATATCTTTATCCAGCTTGCCTACACAAAGATGTTTGATTAAAATTATACGTTGGATCAATCAAACGATCAAAGATGGTAGAATTGATTTGAGTATTGAGAAATTAGAGAAAATGCATATTGAGTAATAATTAATATAACAATTATGTATCTTTATCTTTCACGTCTGAAAATAAAGTTTGAAGAAATAAATTTAAAAATCCCGCACACATCAGGGTAGGCAAGGCGAACCTAGTGTTAAGACACTCCGTTCCCCCACTTATCGCCGACTTCTTCGCAGAACTCAAAGCCGCGCTTTACGTCGACACAAGAGCGAAAAAATCAAAATATAAATGTAAATAAATATTTCATCTCCTCGAGTGGGGATCGAACCCACAACCAGTCGATTTTACAGTCACACTTTGTGTGACTGGCAAATAAATAAATAAATAAAAATAAACTTAATTTCACGGTAATAGCGCGTAGATGTACGTAACACGCAATGTCACGAAAATTGGGGCTAAAAGTGAGGAATAGATTATTTAAAAACTACATGCAGGATTAAGCGAGAAGCTAAAAAAAATAAGAATTGTTCATGTCAGATAACATAATAAAGGTTATTATATTGCCTTATCTTATGATATCGAAAAAATATCCATTTCTTTTTCAATCTAACAAACAGTATCGAGTATCTACGAACACGAAACCCGAACGAACTTTCAGTACCTTGAATTTTTTTATTAAAACAACGCCGTGGTACTTTCTGGAACATCCCTGTAGTAGATATCAAATTTTCGTCCAGTGGAATACTTGCAATATTCATAAATATTTGGGCGTCCCTGTTTTAAAAATCTTAATTTTTTTGTGACTATAAAAGTGGTGGTTGTGGATTGGGTTCCCAACCAGATAAAGTACAGCGTTTACTTCCGACTGCTGAATATACAATGTCTCGAAAATTTGGCAATACGTGGAGGGGATGGTCGTAACTAGAATCCCTCTGCCTCCCCTGTTAGACGCGGGAAACAAACTGAAGCTAAAAAAATTATTCTATATTTCAAATTTATTACTGGAAACAATTTATGAAATATATTAATTTATGTGATGACTTTTTTTATCTCATATAACAAGTAAATTGTACTATTCAAGAAAAAGGCAATCAAATAAGATAATCATCTGGAAAAAGGGACTTTTATTAGTTTTCTTCATGATACTATATTCATGAAAATTATAGGTAATAATTTTATTCTACTTCTAATTTTTATTCTATATATACTTTAAGCTACATCGCTACGAGTATCGTAGCTTCGTAGCACGAAGTAAAATATATCACCGTACATAAATATATTAACGCTAACTGTTATACAACAGGTTTTATCTTTTTTTTATGGATAAAGACAAGGCAAACGAGCGTACGGGTCACCTGATGGTAAGTGATCACCGCCGCCCATGACCCCAGGTAACACCAGAGGAGCTACAGATGCATTTCCGGCGTTTCTGTGGCCACCGTGGTGAAATGGAAGTAACAAATAGTTGTTATGACACATGACATATTCTAAGTGCCTGAGGTAACTCTGACCGTAAGTACTATAGACGATTAACGAGTAGCTTCAAAACTTAGCACGTACAACCAAACAAACTTTTTTTTCGCTTCTCGCTGTATCCCTCCCGCACACAGCAGGGTAGGCAGGTTAACCTATTGTTAAGACACTCCGTAACCGATCTTCCGCCGTATCCAGGAGATATTGCTTGTTAAGTGGCGGAACTCAACGCCGCGTTTTGTGTCAACACCAGAGCGAAGAAATTAAAATATAAAATATTTCATTTCCCAGATTGGGAATCAAACCCAACCCCGGCCGCGTTATATACGCTTATAGTCATACGCTTGTGACTGGTCTCAAACTTTTCAACCTTATAATATTAATATAGAAATAAGAAGAATAATAAGAAGTAAAGATTCGTATAAAAATGTATCACCGAGGAATAGTGGCAAGAATGCGAGCTGCATTCTATTATGTTCAATCGCAATCTTGATTCCTTGGTACAGTCCATATGAATATATGAAGGTGTAATATTTAAAACTTGTATGAAGAATTGTTCATAGAGTCTTATCTAGTAGTTTACTAATTTTAAATGCTCTGTGTCGAAAGTGAAGATTTAATCCATACCTTTTAGATAATAATACGCTTGAAAATAATTTATACGCTTAGAGCTTTTATACGATTAAAGTCCTCTTAAAATACGTTTTAAATAATGCTCTACTTTACTAACGAGAACCATTAGTAATACTCGTATATCATTTCAAATTAAATAAATAATTAACTTATTATAATTATTTTTTATATTTAGGGTAAGGTTACAATTTAAAGTAGATTGTTACCTTAAGTTAAGAACCCATGTTCTAAGCACGTTGAAAGCATATATACATATATGTATACAGTATACATAGACATATAATCATATAAATATAAAGTGAAAAGTTTATCAATTTTGTAAAATCATTTAATAGTATATCATTTGTATGATTTATATGAAACCATTCTATTTTAAATTAATTATATACAACACTAGTATAATTTAATTTCAGTGAGATAAATTTCAGAAATATTTAACATTATACGAGAAAGGTTTTACATTATTACTTTTTCGGGGAAAAAGCTATAAAATGAAATAAACCTCTATATTTCAAAAATAAAATAACAAAAGAGACTATCTCTTTGATATAGAAGTAGAGTAATAAAAATATCTGCTATTAAATTCGTGAAAATACAACCTAAATATATATTAAATAAATATATGATTTCAACAAAAGAACTTATAACAAGCAAATTATATAAATATAAAGCAGATTCTATCTAAAATAACATATTTTTTAGATGATTAGCATAATTATAATGAATATTACGAATATCTTACATCTCCGACGATGTCTGAACAAGAATACGAAAACTTTACAGGGTCGTATCTGAATTAAACATGTCTACATGACGTTAGAGGCTAAATAAATAGCATCCGCA
The DNA here is from genome assembly GCA_018249695.1 of Heliconius erato demophoon. Classification (NCBI taxonomy): domain Eukaryota; kingdom Metazoa; phylum Arthropoda; class Insecta; order Lepidoptera; family Nymphalidae; genus Heliconius; species Heliconius erato. The sequence goes on along the minus strand of DWQW01000284.1, from coordinate 45,143 downwards.
ACTCACCTTCCATCCAGTTCACCAACATCACATAAAATAACACACTTCAACATAAAAATAATATATTTTCCCTAATAATACTTCGCGTGGTGTAAACGTAAAGGCGACGCGTCCGCTCTTGGTAGAGCACTGTCATCGACTAAGCTTGGAGCGCGTAGACGCTATATATATAAATACTGAGGTCGGCAAAAGTGGGGTAACCAATGTATAATGTTTTTGCTCAGTAAAATTTATTGTTGGGAACATTCTGTTTAGAAAAACGTCTGCTGGAGCTTCTGTGTTGAATTAATATTCTTTTTTTTTTTGGTTTATGATATTTTATTAGTGGTTCGGTGGAGATTACAATCGATTTATTGAACTTAATTTAAAACTATTGAGGTAATGGAAAAACAAGAACAGTAAGAAGAGAAATGAGAGCTAGAAGAAGAGGAAACATATAGAGAGGTTTGAAAGACTCTACAACGTAAGTGATTGTTTTTATAGCTTCAGGCCATGCTTCAGGCAGGCACGCATATAACTGCGTGCTCAGGGTAGGGAATAGGAACTTAGAGTTAAGACTCTCCGTTCCCCATGCACCACCCAGTTTTCGATAAATTGCGTGTTGTATAGCGAAACTTAACCCATGTGGGATTCGAAGTCATAACAGTCATATTCTCTAGTAAGTGATATAATAGCTTTGATGAGCTTATAGCACTTAATTAAGCAGAACTTTCGGTTGGTCATTGCAAAGTTAAATGAAGTGACGTATTTAATTATTTATTTGAGAGACTTTATACGATACTGTGGAAGCATTTTTAATGAGTGTACCCTTTTGTAGAATTAGCATCGACATGAGAGCGAAATATATTTATGTATTTATACATTTATAACAAAAAAAAACCGAACAAGTGCGAGTCGGGCTCGCACACCTAGAGTTCCGTACAAAAATTAGAGGGCCACAAGCTTTTTCTGAAATTCAGGTTTAGCTTAGCCAGAGCCCTTACATCTGATACCTCACTTGAGCGGTGGCTTAGCGGCTTTAATATCAAATTTTGCCCCCTTTTAAGGCCTTTATTTTTTAGTATTTAACCACAAATGTACAGTTTTCAGATTTTTGCTAATGATAGCTGCCAAATTTCATAGTTCTAGGCCAACTGGAAGTACCCTATTAATTTTGATTCCTTTATAGAGTCGAAATACGCGTTTTTTGCTATATAAACGGCCATATCTTTTTTTAAGTACGTGTAGAAATACTTTTTTTTTCAGGAAATCATGGGGCTGTGAATCTATGTATATGCTTTAAATTTCGACTCGATATCTAATCTAAGCGTTTCTGAGATAAAGGCTCTTGATAGACAGACTGACAGACAAACTGACGGTCAACAAAATTATCTTATAAGGGTTCCTTTTTTCCTTGAAAGGTACGGAACCCTAAAATTGCAGCTTTGATTTCCGTCACTTACCATACTCACAGTAGCAGCGAAGAACGGAGTGTTGAGAAACTGCGTTCTTTTTGCATATCCATATGTGGTAAACGGCCTAAAGTAAATAATAATAAATTATGCTAGATTTTCAATTCTATGTGTTCTTGTTTTTTCTGCATATTACAAGCTAGGCAGAGGGAAAATGGGAAATCGAATGTCAAGACGCTGCGTTCCTCGATATATTCGAGTCATTGGTGGATGAGTGGCGGGACTCAACGTCACGCTTCATCTTTTTACTAGAAAAAAAATCTAATAATTATTTATAAACATTTTTAAAGTGTTATTCCACACTTAGAAAAGAAAAAATACTTATTTAGAAAACGTATAAAAATTTGAACGCATATCTAATAATTAGTTAACCCGAGTAAGAATCGAATCCATAACCGCCTCGTTTATAGTTAGATGCTGTGCAAGTTTAACAATTGAAAGTAAATAAAGAAATTAAGCAACGAATTCACTACATCATAGACCATAAATGACATTGTACTAATATCATACATTAAGCTTTACAATAACATGTTTGATCCACCCTAAGGGAGCCATCCCACATCCCCCTGAGGGTGAAAAAAAGTCGCAAACGATTCGGGTCTAATAAATTATTATATCACTCTTAATATAAAACAAGTATATATTAATATAATTTCATTATTGATTTCGATAATGTATATTGTAACTTTCATAGTATGATCGGGAGTTTTCTGCTGCTTTATTTTTTTACTTTCACGCTGTATCTTGCATGTAATAATGTATAGGGAACTAAGTGTCAAGACACTCCGTTTCCCACCCACACGGTACTCAACACTGTGCTTAGTATAGTGGAAACAAGACTAATGCTGTGTAGCATTGAAGTAATGAAAATATTTCGTTAAATGAAAATCGAGCCCACGACCAGTCAGACGCTGTGCTGCTGCGCCACTATAGTACCTGCTAACTGAAAACACTTTAAATCATAGAAAAAGTAGTACATAGAGAAAACAGAATGATTTTTAACTAAATACACTTGCTTCTCAAAATTAACTTCCTAAGTATCTCACAAAATCGATGTTACTGAGTGACTAACAGACAACGCACACCCAAAACGTTACATGAAAAAAACGCTAGAATGTAGCACGTGCCTTAGGAAGTATAGGGAAGTACTGGAATAAAATTTCTTAAAATGAGTTTTAATGTAACGTTAAAGATTTCAAAAAACAAAATTGTAGGCGGCCGCTAGTTAAATATAATTAACCAAAATCACATTTCATCAACTCTATTCTGTACTAAAATTAAATATTTGACCTGAAAACTAAGACTATTTCAAACATAAGTTACTTTAAATCGACCTTGGCGTATCACTTGACCTATTGAGTCTTAAGAGGTGGGGGTTCAAAGGGATCGAAAGGAAAACTTTCTGGTAACATTGGAGTTTTTGATTATAATGATGTTACCGAAGAGAATGATCGCGGTTGCAAAGGATTTTTGTGTACTGAGCGTTATATACTCCAAATTCTCTATTTAGCGTATATAGATACGTGAATAAATAGTTTCACGCAGTATCTCAAATATAACAGTGTAGGCAGACCGAATTCCGTGCTAAGACCCTCCGAGTCCCGTGCACGGCCTAATTTTAGAGGCATTGCGTATTGATTGGCGGAACAAAACGCCGCGTTTTGTCTTGTTACCAGGTCGAGAAATTTTAACGTAGCTCCGTAAGATATGGTATGATGATTTCCAAAAGGCGAGTGCTCAAGTCCTGTAATGTTAATATTTTTATAGATATTTTTTTTTCGCTTATAAACAATTTAAAAATGTCAAAGCACCCAACGAATCAATTAGACACTAGAAATCTTGACAATACATATATGTATAGAGTAATGAATAGTCTTTAATGAGAGACAGCTCTCAGTGTATCCGATCTTTAATCTCCATTTTGATTTAATTAAACAACCGTTGGGGATGAAACTTTGGTCCAGTTGTTAAGGAAACTAAAATTCATATTTTAGTTACGTTATATATATTAACATGGTACGTTAAACAGGTGGTATTTAGGAGGTGGTAGTTAGGTTCAATTTGGATTATAAGAATTGAAATTATTTTACTTGGTGTGCCTGGAATTTACGACGACCTCCTCTTTTATTTGATTTTTGTTTTTTTTTTTAAATTCACTCTGTGTCCTGCATATAGCAGGGTAGGCGTGATCTCCACTAGTACAAATGATTATATTTAAACTATTTAGAAGCACGGCGTTCAGTTCCTCTTCTACATCATACGTAATGTCTAAAAAATTGGGCAGAAAATGGGGGAATGGGGTGTCTTACCACTAGATTGCAAATGCCTACCCCTTTATATATACGCGGCGTTGAGTACTGCCACTCAACACGCAACGCCTCCATAATTCGGCAGAAAGTGGGGAACGGAGTGTCTTAACATTAGGTTCCCTCTGCCTACCCTGCAGTGTGCGGGATACAGCGTGAAGCTGATTTCATTTACTCCTTTATATGCGGGATACAGCGAGAAGCTGCTTCCTTTTTGCAAAGGGCAGTAATAATTAAACTAATTACTCTGCCCTTTTAAACAGAATAAGACTAACATAATTTTGTTTGAACTTTGCCGGTCTCATAAAATTCTGAAAAGAAGTTAAAATGAAAAATATATTTTGCGCTACATATAATCTACGCTTGGACTACGGCGTAGCTCGTAGCAATGCTTGCTTACTTTGTTTACTAAAATACGTTTTAGATATAAACTCTGTGTTTTTTTCTCTACTTTTAAGTGTCTGATTGTTGTGGGTTAGATTCCTATTTGAAAAGAAAATATTATTTCCTTTTGGCCGTTTTCGACTCTAGATGGAGGGAACCTAGGAACCAAATTGAAAGACACTGTGATATCGACTTTCAAAAGTGGTTATCGGAGTGTCGTTAACAGAGCGAGGAAATGAGAATCTTAAATATCTAATTCCCCAAATGAGAGTCAAACCCACACCCTTCGCATTTATAGTCCCACGCCTCATTTAATTTAGCTATATAATGTTATTATCAAATGTTTATAAAGAGATAATCTTTGCCTGTTAAACCCTATTTTACTCAAAGATTGGACAGATTAAGGGTCAAATCTTTAAATGATTCGATGAATAGAGCATTTGACCACACAAGGTTTCATAAACCAGCTTGTACACTTGGAGTTACTTGTCTTTTTTTTATTTTATTGATAGACCGGCCAATTTTTATTATTTTCATTTCTTCCTTCTGGTTACAAGGCCAAGCGCGGCGTTTATTTCCGCCACTCTACACGCAATGCCTCCAGAATTCGGCGGCAAATGACAACGAAATTATCTTAATGGGAATGTAGTGGTTTAACCCAGGTTCCTTTTTTCTACCCTGCTATGTGCGGGATACAGCTTGAAGCTAAAAAAAAGCAAAAATAAAATAGAATGAGGTTGCCATAGCTCTTATATTGGAATGTATCTGTGTATATACGTGACGGTTGTGGGTTCGATATCTAATAGTTTATATTAAATAAAAATTATGTTACATCGATCATGTTAAACGAGAATAAAAAAGTAAATCACAATATTACATACAATTATTTGCGCTTATATTATTTTAATTTCTCCACTCTGGTAGACATAGTGCGACGTTGGGTTCCGCAATTCAACATACAATTAAAAAAATGAGAAGCGAAATCTAAAATAATGTTAATATATTTGTTAAGATATATTTAGTTACCTATTAGAAACCTATTAGTATTATAACTGAAACTTCGGCCTCTTACTCCAATTTAACTGCGTCAAACCGCCCACTATCTAATAAATTATTACATATACACACATATATAAAAGTATATTTTTAGCTTCCCGCTGCATAACGTATATTACAGAGTAGGAAGAGGGAACCTAGTGATGAGACACTGCACTTCCTATTATCTACACAATGTTCAAAATACTACGATTACTTTCATTTTCTGGTTTTGATATGAATACAAAGCATGGCGTCCCACTACACAACACGATATGTTTTGAAAATTTTTTTAGAAATTTGGGAACGCATCATATCAAATGCAGCAAAAATTATGTATAATGCTTGTATATTTTGATTGTGTTGATTTAGAAATTTGATTATTTTAGTGCTCTAAGAGACCAAGAGACTGTATACCTGGATATATGATATAAATTTTTGCTTCTCTTCCCGAGATAAACCGTCTTGACAACGGACAGACGGACAATAAAGTAATGCTATAAGGGTTCCGTTTTTTCCTTTTAAGGTAATTTTATGTCTTATAGTTAATGCAGTTGAGGCCAGTCGTGGCGCAGCGGCACAAAGTGTGACTGTAAAACCGACTGTTTGTGGGTTCGATCCCCACTCGAGGAGATGAAATATTTACTTAAATTTATATTTCCATTTCTTCGCTCTGATGTCGAGGCAAAGCGCGGCGTTGAGTTCTGCCACTCAACACGGAATGCCTCGAGAATTTCGGCAGAAAGTGGGGAACGGAGTATCTTAACACTTGGTTCCCTCTGCCTACCCTGCTGCGTGCGGGATACCGCGTGAAGCTGATAATTAACGCAAGCAAAGTTGTAGTTTACCACTTGTATGTTACCTCTATTATACAAATATTAATAATTTTTAATACAAATACTAGCATAAGTAACTCAACAGAGCAGTGAATGATCAAAGGTAACCATCAAAGTATGTAAAACGCATTGAGCTCGAAGCTTAGTAAATTAAGCGTGGGTGAGTTAACCAACTTCGCATGTGTTGGTTGTGTATTTAATATGAGATTATTGATATACGAGGGTATGATATTCTAATTTCATTTAAATAACACCATTGTGGCGCAGCGGTACAGACACAGCGTCAGGCTGTAAACACGACGGTGTTTAGTTCCGATATCCAAACGCAAAGTTTTTAATGCGCGATTGCAAATTCCTAAGTATATATGATTTTTTTATTTTTACGACATGCATGGGTACCACCTTCAAACAGCGCATCTATCTTCTTCTCATAGGCCGGCAACGCTCCTGTAACTCCACTGGTAGATACAGAGATCGTGGGTGACAGTGATCATTTATCATCAGGTGACCCATGCGCTCGTTTGCCTTCTCTTTTCCATAAAAAATATATTTGTATGTGTATCCAAAAACTTTTCAGCTGCCGTTCTTTACATATTTATTACGTGCGCACGTAACATACTTGTATAATACACGTATATAGGTTTAAAAGGAATTAAAGTTAGTTTATTTCTCTTTAATTCCTTTTTTATTTCACTGATTTCGCTGTATAGGCATAGACACTCTTTGCATTTAATGACTTTCCATTTTTTCTAACTGTTTAAAGCAACTGGCATGCATGTTGACATTTAAAAACTCTTGACGATGCATTCAAATTAACTAGACCAGAGAAATATTTAATATTCTAAATATCCGCGTGAGATGAAGCCAACGTGGCGCTGTGAGACAGCTGCGATGGTTATAGGTTCGACCCTCAATTGGGGGAATTTAATTTGTTTTCTGGTCCAGCTCTTTCTGCAGACACTGGTTGGCTGACTTGATTAGGTTTACGCGGCGTTAAGCTCCGCCACATAGCGAACAATTTCTTTAATTCAGACGAACAACGAAGGATCTTGACTCTTTGCCTACCTTAGTATGAGATATTTTTTTTGCTTCACGCTGTATCCCGCATATAAAATGGACAATATTTCCAAATTTTTTATCTAAATTTCAGTCCTTTCATTCACCACCTAATTATCGAGACAGTCTTGATATAACGGCGGAAATGAAAATATATCACTCCTCCGACTGGTAATCGAACCTACAACCGCCGCGTTTATATATACCTTCTAATATTATACACACCTGAATCTAGTATTTGATCTCGTACCAAATCTTTATATATAATTAGTTCGACATCTCATTATGGTAAAGCGATTGGAACTTATAACTTTGACAAATATTCAAAAAGTTACCGAAATGGGGTAGCTCTTGGTCTCTAATGTCTTAACTTTTAATGAAAGATTCGGGGAATTAGAGTTTAAAAATCGACATTTTTGTAAGAAAAAATTCTTTCCGTTTGGGGACGTCGTAGCACACCGCGTTGAACCACGCCTGACTGTAAGTATGATGGTTGTGAATTCGATTCCTACTAGAGAGAATGATTTTTTTTTAATTTCTTAATAGTAAGTTGTGTAATTTCTTGCCAGAGGTAAGAGGACAAAGGACTTCGTTGAGTTTTTAATACTCAACACGCAACCTTTTGTAACTTATGCGGTGCATGGGAAACGGAGTGTCTTAGCACTAAGTTATCCGAAATAAAAAATGTTTCTAGAGGTTTTTGAACCCATAAATACAGCTTAGGTCCTGATATCCTCATTTTACTTAAGAACGCTTTTGGATAGTCTATAACTACACGTTGATTGTGGGTTTGATTCACTTTCGGGGAAATGATTATAAAAATATCTACATTCGTCTATACAAAGCGCAGTATTGCGTTCCGCTATTCAAAAAGCCATTATCAAAATTGAAATGGAATGATTTATTATTTCTTTAGTGTTGAGTGGCGAGGCTTAACGCCGCCCTCTGAAAGAACGGATAAATAAAAATAACTGAACTACTAACATTTATACCAATCAGAATCGAACCCAAGACCACGTATAAACTTTTCTATTTTTCAACTTTTCAACTTCGGCCAACACCCAATATTTTCAAAATTTACTTAACTAAAAACAAAGTTATTTTAAAACAAATTACTTAACCGAACAACCCTCATATACGCTTAGTTGAACATGTTAAGCTCTTTACTATTTAAAAAGGGGTAATAAATTGAAATCCAGAATATTATTAAAAAATATTTAGAGGCCATCGCAAAAGGATGACGTCTTTTTATAAGCGCAATGGTTATTGATTCGATTCCTACCGTCAGTTTTACCCTTTGGGAACGAAAAACTAAAAAAAACTATTCAATTATAAAAAAATGTATACGTTGCGTTTGGGGGTTCGATTCCCACACGGGTAAATGAATTATTGTCAATTCCTGCACTAGTAACAAGACTGTGAGTTTCGCCACTGAACATATAGTCTCGAATTTTTTTTTTATTTTCGAAAATTGGGTCTAAAGTAGGTTAAAAAAAAAGAAAAAATAAATCAAATTTGTTAGTACAGAAGCCAGAGAATTTCAAATAAAGTTACATTATACACTTTGATCATACTATTTTCATTTCTGAAACAGTAACTGAAACAGTGTTAATTAAATTCTTTCATTCGAAAATGCACAAAGAAGAGTTGTGCGGATATAGCGGATTGGCTCAAAAGAACAAATATTTACCTTATTTTTTAGTAGAAAAAATTATGCAATAATATTAAATGAACTATATAATAAAATCTAAGAAACTGAATTTGACTTACATATAATAATTGTATCATTATGAAATATAGCAGTTATACGCAGGTTAGGTGACATAACATAATATGGTATCATCGAGCTGATCTGATGATGAAGCCACGACGTGAATAGTGGAACTCTTCAGAGGTTACTGTAAGCCACTCGAGATCACAGATGTCTTGTTCGCAAGACCAGGATAAGGAAAATTTTTTTTTGCATTTTTTAAGGAAATTAATATCAAATATTCAGGTCCGTGGTCATTTGTAGTACAAAAATTAAGTCTCTAAGTCGTAGAGGCTAAGGTAATGGAATCAGAAGAACGGACGAGCGTTTATCCAAAGTTTTTACTATATATGTATGAAATCCGCACTGTAATCAAAACCTATAGGGTACTTCCTGTAGACTTATAACTTTAAGTTTGGCAAGAACTTGCAATACAAGTCAATTTTTCCTTTTAAATAAAAAGTAAAAACTTATAGTTTTTTATCATTACAAACTTATAATTGTAGTTCGTTTTATACAAAAATAAGTAAATCCGGAAACTTAAATTTGTCAATATTTATAAATTGTACTTTCCGTTGGCATATAATCCTGGAAATTGTACGGAACCAAGTCCAACTTAGATTTGACTGGTTTTTTTATTTAATTTCAAAAACTATTTCGTTGCCTTTTCAATTTACGCTTAAATAAATGTCAATTCCCACAAAATGTAAACACAAAAAAGGGTAAACAACAAAACGGGTAAACATACGCGTGTATACCTACATATATGTCATGGTGCAGGCAGGTACAGGCGTGCGACCATTGTGGACGGTTCTATTTCTACTGGAGGAATGAGATATTTGATGTGTTCATTTCGTCAGTCTGGTAATGATGGGAAGCTCGGGCTTGAGTTTCACCTCTCTACACGCAATGCGTCAAGAATTCAGCGGAAAGTGGGGAACGGAAGTGTCTTAATGGGAAACGGAATGTCTTAACACTAGGTTCTCAGATTCCCTCAGCCTACTCTGCCATGTGCAGGATATAGCGTGAAACTTAAAAAAAACTGAAAATATACCTAGTGATAAGTCACTCCGTATGTTAGACACCACATATAGGATGATTGATTGATACAAGTGAAAAGAAAATATTTTAAACATAAACAATACTTATCATTTTTCATTTAAAGAACACAATCTAATTTGAACGACACATAATTTAAACGAATGAGATAAGATTATATAAATCCTATCCTCCTTTGATATAGTTTATTGGAGTTTAAACATTAAATTGACTTTACTATAATAAAATTGAATACTACTAATTATAAATAACTAGCTTTTTAGGCGATTCGTGGCGTAAAATGGACACAAAATGTGACCATTTCTTCGCTCTGGTGTCGAGGCTAAGGGCGGTATTGAGTCACTCAAAACGCAATGCCTCACGAATTCAACGGAAAATGGGGAACGGAGTGTCTCAACACTAGGTTCCCTCTGCCTACCTTGTTGTGTGCGGGATACAGCGTGAAACTGATTTTCAAACTAGCTTTTAACCTCAGCCTTTTAGGTGAGGCCAATCGTAGCGCGTGGCACAAGCGTGTGACTGTAAACGCCACAAGTTGTGGATTTGATTCCCACTCGATGAAATGTTATATAATATATATTTCATTTATTTACTCGCTCCGGTAACGAGGTAAAGCGCAGGATTGGGGTCCGCCGCCCAATACGCAAGCAAATTCCAGAATTCAGTGGAAAGTGGGAAACGTGAGCGACTTAACATTAGGTTCGCAGGATCCCTTTGCCTACCTTACTTTTCCGGCTATGTGCGAGATACTTTGTGAAGCAGATTTTTTCTTTTCTTTCAGCCTCACGCTATACTCCCATATACAGCAAGATATGCAGAAGGAACATAGTGTTAGGGCTCTCCATTCTCCACACATCACGCAATATTAGAAAATGAATAATTTCCCTTACCATATGATTTCGAGAAGTTCTCTCTTAGAACTCATCCACTCTCCAAGCAACTTACGTGCCGGACTTCAGCGTTCAACGCCGTGTAGTTCCGAATAACTACTAAACTCATTAGTCTGTCAGTCACTTAATAACGGAAAAATGTTGTATATTTAGATAAACTTTACTTAACATAATTATATTAACACAGTTTAAATATAAAAAATATATAAAAAAACACAAAAGACAATCAGGCTGGAAATTTTAGCTCCATTAGCTAATTATCACATTATATTTTTAAAACGACAAGCTCCGCCGATCAAAAGATCGTGTGCCCGCCGCTCGAGTGACCGCCGCGCCGGTGTTAAGTGACGCATTATATACAGGGTGGTCACGTACCATAGGTAATATATACATATTCAGTGAACATATAGAGACTTTGATCACTCTTACGGTTGGCTAACTTAATCTTACAAAGGGTTTAATGGATGGATAGTTTGTTTAAAAATGATAATAATATAAGTAGGTTAGCGCTGGCTATTTTTTTAATTTTATTTTTAATATGCAGCTAATTATTGATTGAAAACGCATAAAAAATATTTAAAAGACAAAAAAATACATACTATTTTACATAATGTAAAGGCCATCTTACTGTTGACCCATAGTGGGTTCGATTCTCACTTGAGAGAAAAAATTGTAATTTTTTTAATTTTTCTTTTTTTTTATATTTTTTTTTACAAAAAATATTTTATTTACAAAAAAATAAGCGAGATGCAGCATAAAGCAAAAAAAAGTTTTATTTTATAAAACGTTTATTTACATATACAATAATTACTTATATCTAATTATATATTTCGATACTAGGTGTTGTATAAATATATTCTTTCCTCGCCGGTGGTAAGCCTCTTGTAGGACTGACACTACTGACATTTTTATTTAACTTCAAACAATTAAAGTTCGTGTAATAGCCTAATTAAATAAAAATTATTTAAATTTTCATTTTGAACATTACAGTTGTCTCTCCATGCTTTTGCTGTAGGTAAGCAATATAGACTTTCTTGTTAATAAAAAGATTTCTTATCATATATTTTATTGAAATTCTTCTTATAGAAAAGTATTTTTAAAAAAACATTCAAGAATTTGAACGTTGTTTTGAAACTGCATCCTTCGTGGGCCTTCGTTGGGCCGTGGGCCCAAGTTTTTTGATCACCGAACCATACAAACAAGTTCTTTCCAACGTAGAAATTCTTTAGCACGCACTTACAATTTATTCACGATCTCAGTTCTCACAAATTTTCACAACGTATATTATGACTACACAGAATATTACTAATAATGTTAAATTCGTGGTATATACATTACACTAGCAACAATCGCGCGGCTTCGCCCGCTTAAAATCTATTATTATATATTATATTATAGCCAAACTATACTTGTAGACTATTTGTTATTCTGATGTATTCGCTGGATTACTGTAAAATTTCATTTAAATCTATTCGGTAGTTTTTGAGTAAAAGTGTAACAAACATCCATCCTCAGAAACTTTTATATTTATAATATTAGTAGGATGAGATTAAGAAAAAAAAATCTTTTCAAAATTATTTTAGTCGTTTGTTTGTAAAACTTTGTTAAACCGTAAGCTATAGACTCAATAGCATGTGTTATTTCTTTGCAATTAAAGTAAATATTTCATTAAATTCTTAGAGCTAAATTAAAAATAACCATAATATAAATGGCAACTCCATCGATATTTTCTTCATTAATATAAAAAGAGAGTACGATCTCTATTCTCTGCTTTCTCTAACAGAATTAACAACTATTGTACTTGTTGTCGCCAGCACATTCTCCACAAACGGACGGCATGTATGATGACGGTATGAGTATAACGGTTTCGTTAAAACGCTTGTAAATGACCACTCCCGTTGCATCAGACTGCACCTTGAGGCCGGCTGCGATTGGTAGAATCCTGGAAATATATAAGATTAACTTTAGTTCGATTCCCAGTCGAAGAAATTAAATATTTCATATTTTCATTTCTTTGGTCTGGTAGTGAGGCAAAGAGCGACGTTTAGTTCCGCCACTCAACACGCAATGCCTTGAGAATGCGGCGGAAAGTGGAGAATGGAAGTGTCTTGGAAAAAGAGTGATTTAATACTAGGGATTCAGGTTATCTCTGCCTACATGGCTAAGTGCGAGATACAGCGTGAAGCAATAAAAAATCAAGGGCAGGGTCTGACGGTAAACGTAATGATTGTGGCTCCGATCCCTTTCCGGATGACTTGTTTTCAATGTCGATATTGAAATTCGTCATTCAACATGAAATGTCTTGAATTCGGAGAGTCTTATCACTATATTTATTGGTATTCTTTGTTAAATACGTGACGTTCACGGGAAAAAATATAATATAAAAATCAATTTTATTAGAGGCGGAGAAAAGTACAAGAGTAATCGCCAGGCCTCAAAAAAAATTGAATTCATAACCAACTCGCTTGCAATCGCGACAAAATGGCCTCACAGAATTCGTGTTTTTAGCTTCACGCTTTATTCTGCGCACAGTAGGGTAAGCAGATCGAACTTGGGAACCTAGTATTAAGACACTCCCCAATAAGACACCTTCCGCAGAATTCATGTTATTTAAAATATTTTTGAGAACCAAATTTTCGCCAGTTTAAAAAAATAATCCGTTAAATAAAGTTATAATAATACCATCAATCACTGTCAGTGGTTGGAACGAATCAATTTCCTTTTTAAGTAACATTTCATATTTAGTTCTTATTTTTGAATGTTCGTTCATCGGCTACTTAGTAAGTGTTATCCTAGCTTTACTTCACTTCAATGTACGCGGAGGAAACCTAGTGTAAGACACTCCGTTTTCGACCTCAATTTTTGAGGTATTAAGTTTTGAGTGCGTTGAGCGAAACTCAACGCCGCGCCTTGTCTCCCCCAGAGCGAGGATGTGAAAGTAATGCATTATTTAGCTGCGCCCCGAGGGCTAATAATTGCCCTATGTTAATTTATAAACGATTAAACATTGGAAGTACTTACGGAGAATTTTTTATTATATCACTAGTGGTATTGTACAAGTTGCGGTCACCGTCATACATCTTGATGCCGCCATCTTGTAGACGAGTGATCACGAAACTGAAACAAAATGGCGTTGTTTTAAAATTGTTTTATTTTTTTTTAATTTGAAGAGTTGTTGGTCGAGTTCGGTTTTAGCATTGGTCAAATTCGATGGTTGTCTAGTCCTTCAGACTTCATTATATAAAATATTAAAAAGCACAACTGTTATGTCAAGGTGTACCTTAACTACGGTATCATAGCACCAATAACATTATAAATAAATAGCTTCACGCTATATGGCTCAAATACATATAATCATAGGGTAGGCAGACGAAACCTAGTGTTAAGATACACCGTTTCCAACTTTCCGCTCAACTTTCGTACCAATGCGTTTTGAATGACGGAACTTAACGCCGCGTTTTGTCTCTTCACCGGAGCAAGGAAATGAAAATAATTAATTCCACAAAGTCAAAGTGGAAACTCATACTCATAACCGTCGGGATTACGATAGCACAAATAGATTTTTTATACCTGGGTGTCTCAGAACAATCAGCCAGCACTAAGCTTTCCGAACATGGTGACGAGTTCAACTGCTCGACATTCCCAGATAGGGTCTGTACCGTTGATTCTTGGAGACGACATTCACCTGTATAAAAGAACAATTTAATCAAATGTAACCAGAAAACGTACTTTTTTAGGTTCACGCTGTATCCCGCACATAGCGGGTAGGCAGAAGGAACCTGGCAACTTGGGGTTAAGATACCCAGTTGAGGAATTAATTTTAATATAACCTCTCCCAAGTGGGAATCGAATTGCAATGCACCACAACAGCTTCAATAATATTTTGTAATACAAATTTTCAAAATGAATGTAGGCTGGTTTGAGCCAAGTCCTGGCGCAGGGGCACAGCGCGAATATAAATGTGACAGGTCGTAAGTTCGATTCCAACTCGAGGAAATAAAATATTTAATATTTCTATTACCTCACTCTAATAAAAAAAAATGTTTACTTACGATACACTCCAAATCGTTTCATCAGCTGCATCGCCGTCCAGCTGTCTAAGAGCCACGCGAAGCTATCCGACTCGAATTGTATTTCCGCACCTTTATTTACTCTTACAGAGGCTATCCCGTCTACTTCCTGTAAAAAAAATAATATGATAAGAAAAAAAAGGACCTTCACTCTGTATCCCGTATTTACTCGGGTAGGCAGACAGAGCCTAGAGTTAAGACACTCTGTTCTCTACGCACAGCCCAATTTTTTAAGACTTTGTGTGTTTAGTGGCTCAACGCCGCACTTTAACGTTTTCTTATCTATATATATAAAAGGACTTGTGCTGACTGACTGAGGTAAGACGCACGCAGAGCCGTAACCGCTGATGGTAGAAACGTGAAATTTCGGCAGATGTTTATTTTCATATTCTGGACATCCACTAAGAAAGGAATTTGAAAAATTTTAACCCTAAAGGGATGAAATAGGGGTTGAAAGTTTGTATGGAAAAAAATTTTAATCTGTACCGATTTTTATAAAATTTGAAATTCAGACTCTTAAAAATATTTCATTGAACACGTGTTTCATGGTTTTTAAGAATTCACCCCCTAAAGGTTCAAATAAGGGGTTGAAAGTTTATATGGAAAAATCTTTAAATTGCCATCGATTTTTATAAAAATTTAAATTCAGACTGTTAAAAATATTTTATTGAACACGTGTTTCGTGGTTTTTTTAGAATTCACTCCTAATAAGCGGGCGAAGCCGCGCGCATCATCTAGTTAGCTATAAAATTAGAAATATATATTTTTTTATATAAAATTTGACGACATGTGAGGTCGAAACATCTTTCTGAGTCACATCTTATTATTAATTTTTTGAGTAAAAAGTAAACTGTAATTACTACGTTATTGTCACACAGGTACAGTGTGACACATCGAAGCGATTAACGGCATTTAACCTATTAAATTTCTCGAAAAAATACTATATACACAAATATTCCATTCGAACAAATAGTGATTAGCAAACAGTTTTACAATAAATATTATTAATTAGTGAGGCTTGTCGTGGCGCAGTGGTAAGAAGTGCGACTGTGAAACCGACTGGTTGTGGGTTCGATCCCCACTCGAGGAGATGAAATATTTACTTTTACATTTCTTCACTCTGGTGTCGAAGTTAAGCGCGGCGTTGAGTTCTGCCACTCAACACACAATGCCTCCAGAATTGGTCAGAAAGTGGGGAACGGAGTGTCTTAACACTAGGTTTCCTCTGCCTACCCTGCTGTGCGGATACAGCGTGAAGCTATTTTTTTTTATTATTATTAATTAATAAATAAAATTGATATATTTTTACCTTAATGACAGCAGTAGTATTGATTGTATCCTTATCTAGACTTCCTAACAACTGAGCCACAGGGGTGCCGGCGCCGAGTCCCAATACTGACAGTAAGTCAAATTGATGTAGCTGAAAAAAATAAAAATTAAATGCTTATTTTGTCAGTCAATCAGTCGAACTTTTCCAGCCGATGACGTTGTAAATCAAAATATTTCGGGCCTAAATTTATATATTAGTATCAGATTTATCTATCCATATGAAAAAATTAAGCAACTCTTTAAGCCATCGTCGGGGGTCGTTAAAAGGATTATATAAACAGTACTCTGATTACCTAAATTATTCTATCCAAAAACATTAGATAGAAACAACAAAATAACCTACTAACTATAACTAACATAAATCATAAGAAAATCGAGAGAGAGATGGAAAACTGAAATAAATTATTTTGGTCTGACTATAAACGCAAATGTTGTGAGATTGATCCACTCTCGAGGAAGGATTTATTATAATTACCTCGCTCTGGTAATAAGACAAAGCGCGGTGTCGGGTTTCACCACATAACACGATATATCTTGGAAGTTGAACAGTATTAGGGTATCGGAGTGTCTTAGCACTAGGTTCCCTCAGTCTACACTGCTATACTTAAATAAAACTTCAGCTTCACGTTGTATCCCACACACGGCAGGCTAAGCATAGGAAAGTTGAGATACTCCGTTCCCCATTTTCCGCCGAATTCAACGGAACTCAACGCCGCGAAATAAATTTCTACTAAAGTCTAGTAGAGTCGTTTGTACGTTGTCAAACAAAAGATTTTCATATAAATATAAATCTTATATACATATATTTAAATTACACAATTTCCTCACCTTCTCTCCTTTAATTTCAAATTCAACATATCGTTCTATATTTCCGTTAACATTTTTCGGAGTGCCTCTGTACTCCATAGTTATTTTGCTAACATTATCGTTGTTGTAACAGGTTTGGTACGCGTTGGACGTGTGGTAGGTTAAGGTGGTGTGGCCCTGGTACGATGCCGGATGGGTGGTCAGATCTTGATCGGCTGGAGCGTGGCTTATATCTTGTTCGAAATAGCAGAGCTGAAATTTCAGATTTGTAATTAAAGACACTAAAAATTTTCTACACTAAATGATATAAGTAATGTAAAATGTGCTCAAAACTAATTTCATAAACCTAACAATATTTTTGTTTTTTAATTTTTTCAATTGATTGAGTCGCGGAAGTCAACGCCGCGCTTTGCCTCGTTATCACAGCAAGGAAATGAAAGTCGAATGAGAATCGAACGGGACAAAAACAGTTTCTTAGATATTTTATAACATAGTTACAAATCGGCCTAATAAAAGCATGTTAAAAATTCTTAATTAAGGTAAGGTAAGGTAAAAATTACCTATACTTACCTTCCAATATTTCTTATTGAGATCAAACACATACGGCTGCTCCACATACAAGAACCACTCCACAGAAACATTTCTTCCGGCGCAGTTTATTTTACTATTCGAATCTATTTTTAAGAAAATATCTTGATTCTTTTCGTTGAAGCTGAAATTAAGTACTAATTATTGTTTAGGCTTAGTATTTTTTCACGCTGTATCCCGCATGAGGAACCTTTAATGTTCCCGTTTTCGTTCGTTCCGAATTTTAGCGACATTTCGTGTTCTGAGGCGAAATTGAAAATAATTATCACTCAGACTTGGACCTTAATTTCTTAGATTTATTTTGTTTTCAGTCGATATACTACAGCTATATTTACCCTGGCAGGCAACTCCTTTCGAAATCAGTTGAAACAGACTTTTTGTATATCAGACAATTCTCGTGGGATAGATAGTTCCTGCGTTAAACTTTTTATTGATTTTCAAGCCAAAGTCGGTGTTCAACATTTTAACGTTTAAATTTTTCCACTTTCCATTAAAAAAGTGTTGTAATTTTATCCCGCAAAAATGAAAACCCTCACGGGATAGAAGTACTTAGATTGCTAGTTTTTATTGACTAAAACAGGTACAAAATGAACTTTATATTTTAGTTGATTCGTTCAAATGTAGCATTTTTAATAGCTTTTTATTATACTAGTGACTCAAACGCGGCGTCGCCTGCTTATTACTTATTGTTATATTACTGACAAATTTTACAAAATCTTTATATAAATTGTGGCCTATGCGTTATTCTGACAGGCTTTATTACTGCAAAGTGGCAAAATGAAACAAAACATTCAACATTTATAATGTTAGTAGGGTTTTAAATATCTATAAGTACATATATTATGAAGCTGTAAAGTTTGTTTGGACGCGGTAATCTCCGCATTGAACAGTTCCTTTTGTATTGAATAGTCCATTTATCGAAGAAGGCTATATATTACATTAAGCTACTCATTTCGTACATCAAAATGATATCAAAACGCTTTATTCAAAAAAGAAAATACTGCGTATTGAATTGCGAACGTCAACGCGGTACTTTGTTGGAAAATTAAAATATTTTATATATTTATAATCATTCCCCCGAGTGGAAATCGAATCCACAACCATCGCGTTAACTATCAGACACTAAATACGCGAGGTAGCCCTGACTGCAGGTGCAGTGGAGTGCACCGAACAATTTATTTAGCGTAGCCTTTATAGCCTATAAACTTTCTCCATAAATGGATACATATAATAAATGTTATTAAATGTTAAAATACAATATTAAAAATGTTTCTTTTCATTTCGAGCAAGTAGTTAGAAGGCAGTTGTGACGCAGGGTCAAGTGTAACTGTAAGCGTGACAGGTTGTGGGTTCTTTTCCCACTCAGGCAAATGTAATATTATATATTTTCATTTACACGAAGAGATAAAGCGCGGCGTTGAATTCCGCCACCCTCAAAGCAATGCCTCCGGAATTCAGCGAAAAATGGGGAACGGCGTCTCTTAACTTTAGTTTCCGTCTTGTTATGTGCGGGATACAGCGTGACGCTAAAAAAAGTTCCTGACATTAATGTGTTCAACCAAACAAACACTTCACCTTTATAATATTAGTATAAGCAACACTTACCCATAATAACTTAATGTGAAATCAAAGTTTATCTCGACTCTGTCCACTCGTTCAAAAGCCACTATATCTCCTAAACTGACACTGACGTGTATCACTTCGTCCCTACCCTCGTTTGGGGTAGGTCTTGAAGGAGGTATGATGACTCCACAGCCTGGCGATGAGGTGAACCGTTGTATGGAATTCAGTATTGATTGAGTAGGTAATATACTGTAATTGTAAGAGAATTAATAGAAATTATTGAAATCGATTTCTTTTTTTACATTAATAGAATTTATTATTTTATAAAGCTCATGATTTGCAAGTAGTCTAAGGTGAAACAGTTAGTCAAAAATAAAATAAACTTAATAAACCATGTCATATTTTGTCACGTATGTGTGACAAAATATGACGCAATGTTCGAAACACCACGACTCGCTTAGTCCATAAAAGCAGGGAAATAAAAATAAAAATCTATATTATAATCCCCTGCGTAGGAATCGAAGCCATAATCGTCACGTTTACAGTCAAACTGCTCCACGACGGCGTCGAGTAAAAACGGTTAATTTATAAGAGTACGAGTTATTGTTTCTTCATATTGATTGAAACCAATATTAATCCTGTATTAAAAAGTTGTACAAAAAAAGTAACTGAAACTTACCAGACGTATCATAATTCACAAAAAAAAAAATATTTAAATGTATTTAGTTTCTCTAAAGGTCATCGGGATACTGAAAACGCGACGGTTGTGGATTTGATTCTCAATCGTGGAAATAAATTATTTTAATTTCTTCAGTGTGATAACAAGACACCGCGCGGTCTTGACCTCCGCTCAACATACAATATCTCGAAAATTGGACAATGCGTATTAACTCTAGGTTCCCGCTGCCTATCCTGCTATATGCGGGATACAACGTGATGCTACTAATAATTAATACTTATTCTGATACTTACTCATAGCTGACAAATTTGGACATTATATATTTCTCTATAACTTCTGCACCTGACGTTTTACGGTCACAATCGAAGAATATACCGTTATCATCTACCTGTATATTAAAAAACAACGATAAATTTGCACTTTATAGCACAAAAAAATGTATAAAAGTTGTATGAAATGAACTATAAGTATAAGTTTGTAGTTTTATTTAATTTTTCACATTTTTTCCTTTATCTGTGCTATAAGATGTTGCTTCGTACCAAATTTCAAGATTCGGAGAGTACCCTGTAGGTTTTGATTCCCTTACGAATTTCGAAAATTTGCAGCATAAACGACTGTATCTTTTGATAGTGTTGGCTTAGAAGTATGATTTTGTCCAATGTCCAAGGGACAGTAGACCTGGGTATTTGATATAAATTTCAGCTTGATATCTTCACGTGTTCCTGACAAAAATGGTCTTGACAGACAGACGGACGGACAACAACAAGGTATATAAATTTATTTGTTTATCCTGCAGTGGTGTGTGATAGTTAAAGAAAATATTTATATATAAGACTTTTCCATTACTACATGTCTAACAGACAACACATGACCAGAACGATATCTTTTGGTGTATTTTTTGTTTAAAAACCGGAACTTTGTTTGATTTAATTTTATCTAGGGCAAAACTTGGCTAGGCTTAAAACATGCATAAATATTTATCTCATATTTTTAGCTTCACCTGTTAAGACACTCCGTTTTTATGAGACACTTCCTTTCCCCACTTTACGCTGAATTCTTGAGGTATTGTGTGTTGACTAGCGCAAATCAACATCAAGCTTTGCTTTTGTTACGAGAGTGAAGAAATGAAAATATTAAATAATTCATTTTGCCGGGTGGGAATTGAACCCACAACCGTCGTGTTTACAATCACCTCGTTGTTTTACGGGGCCAAGTAGAGCCAACAAAGTATTAAGAAAACTCCGTTTCCCACGCACCGCCCAGAACCGCCGCCCACCGCGCAGCATAAAATATTGCAGGGCCATCGGATTATAGATATGATCTCTACTTGTATTAATGAATTATTTTCATTACCTCGTTGTAGTATCAAGACAAAGCGCGGCGTTAGGTTCCGCCACTCAACAAGCAACGTCTAAAAGGTTGGGAGATAAGTGATGAACGGAGTATCTCAATACTAGATTCCTTGCTTTAACCGGAATATAGCATAACGCAAAAAAATAACTTACATCTGCAGTGCCTGTTTCCACGGTATAAACATTTGACTTTTGATTTGTTACAGTTTGGATTTGAACGTGTGAATGTATAGCCATGCCCGCATGTTGCGCAAACGGATTCAACCAGGTCAGACTGAAAAATAAACATAATAGTTTTTTATCATATTTTTGTTTGTAGATAACTTATTTTTCAAAAGTAAAAAAGATATATGAAGCAAAAGTTACTAGTAAGAGAAGTAGGGGGAAATCTTGATTGAAGAATGTGGACAAGACAGAAGAGGTATGCAGAAACCTTTGCGATTGGCGTCTCGTTCTCTCTAGCTACCCGGCTAGGAATAAAGTTTAAAGTTTAAAAAGAAAGGATTGTTCCATATTAAGGATGGAAAAATATTTTTTATTTGTTATAATGTGTAAAAATTTGAACTCTACTCTTCGACAGTAGTAGATGAATGCATGGTTTCCAAGAGTTTCTTAAAACTAATTTCTAAATTAAAAATCTTTTTTTATGCAAAATTAATTTAACTTACGCAACAGCTTTAGCGTTAGGTTCCATAGTCACGTTGAACTTAATAGGTATTTGCACTACAATAGATCTTTGTAGCCGAACTATGTGTAACGATCGCAACAGTGGCGCTGCTGTTGATAGAGATGTCACTGCTGTACCTTGATAGCTGGAACATAATATCGTTTATCAGTTATTTCGCTGTGTCCCATTGAGATTAAAGTGTCTTTATGTTTGAAAGGCTAATTAGAGTTAGAGCACATTAGAGACTTTTTCAAAATTATCGCCACTTTTGGTCTTAAAAAATCAAGCAAACCAATAAAAATATTGGTAAAAATTTTCTATGACGCTTTGGTGGAAACAGTTACGGTGTCGTTTATGGTCGTGACTTGCAATTTCGTTGAAGTAAATATTAATAGAATATTTTTTTCTCCAATAAGAACTGAAGAAGAACATTGGTTGTCAACAACAAGGTTGTCATAAAATTTTGTCACTCAGAATATACTCGTACTTGGCAAAACGAAGAATAGAATAATTTAAAATGTGACTAGTATTCAGCTAGCGACTTTGCAAATCTCGACTAAGTACACTATTACGGTATTGTGTTTATGACAACATCCCACCCACAACCAGTCGATTTTACAGTCACACCTCGTGCCCTTTGACTGGCCTCTGTTTTTTTTTATATAGTATATAAGAATATTTCTAATACAAGAGTATGAAGCGAAAAGGAGATAATAGGTAACAATATTTTACCGTATATGCAAATCATTTTCCCAATCTAAAGCATGATTCGTATCTGCTGGAGCTGTCAGGTTACCTCTGACCGAAGTAAAGGTGACTATTGAGGACTGTAGACGTATTGGTGTACCTTTGTAAATATAAAAGTCATTAATATTTTTAAAGAGCCATAAGGCCAGTCGTTCCGCTCGAAGAAATTAAATGTGTAATATTTTAATTTACGAAACGGAAAATGGGGAACGAAAATGCTTTAAAGGGAACGGAGTGTCATAGCACTAGATTACCACAAAGCTAAAACAAAACAAGTATCCCCACGTATTTGTTATTCTTGACTTTAAAGTAATATAATGTGCCTGTATTATAAACATATATATCAACGTTACTATTAAATAACTAAATCTATTAAAAATCATATTAAAATCCGTTAAAACATTTAAATTAACATCAGCGGAAAGCTACTTTTTTAATACATCTTTAAGCGTAGTATAATTTAAGACACTTTTAAAACAGTCCCAGACCACATTAATCTTTATATCCCACCTGTAAAATTTTAATTGGTTATTAGCATTTTCATTATTCAGCAATCCCTATTACATCTTAGCTGGTTAAAATACTGAGGTTTATTATAAAATGACGTTGGTTCAAATTTCATTTGGATTGTATATTAAAGTTTACTAGAACTAAAAAATAACTTATTTGATTAAAAACCTATAATCACGCATAGATTATTATTATCAACCTTCCAACCGTTACATCTTCGTCGTCAAGAGATATTAAATTTCATAGTTTTACTAGTTAGACGTCCCAGAGTTTCTCTCCTCACCTTTGAGCTTCATCATCACACCACCTTTGTGGTACCTTATAAGAAGAAATTACTTAGCATTTCATGGAATCACCATCACGTTACAAGGCACGCAGTATAGTGCTTGGGACATGTGATCCAAAATTTAAGAGGCTCAATAGGTTTAAGAGGTCACTTTAAATGTGCATTAACGCTACCCTGTACCTAACTTCTCTTCTCTCTCTCTAATTGTTCTATAGTTAGTTTTAAATCGTCATAACAAAAATTGTGCTAAAAACAATAAGAATTATTTATAAGTTTATAGAAAGTAAGCTTACCTAATTCAGAGGGTAGATGTACATCCATTTGAACAGGATAGTATGCCATTTGTTGATTTATATGACTACCAAATCTTAGGAACTCCATTATGGACTTTGTCACTGTAATACAAATAATAATTCCTACTATTATTGTCAAGTCATTTGTATATAAAAAATGCGCATGTTCTTATTATATTAAACAGTATTTACTTCAACATAATTATTAAAAAGAAAAAAAAATAGAACAATTTAGTGAATGGTCAAACCTAGTTTTACCCCACAAATATTAGTATTATTAGAGGCAAAAGTAATAAATTAGGTTTTATATAAGTTTAAAGTTAATTTACTATGTGCCAGCCATTTGTTCATAGTGACTAAGGAACTTTCAGCGAGATTCTTAATCAAGTTTTATAATGTACCAAAAAATAAGTATCTTATCTCTAATCTTATTCAAATAAATAAAAAATAAAGTAGGTCCTAGAACACTACATGGAGGGACCGTCACAAACATTATTAGAATTAACGATACTCTGACAGCGATCAGTTAGGTTGCTCCTGATATCATTGGACACGATATCAAAAGTCAAAATTAGATAAGTCTAGGAAATCTGTCTGTTTTGCTTATTGTCAAAACTTACGAATCTCAAATTCGTAAGCTCGAAGATTGGATTATTCCACATATAGAAAAGAAATACACTTTTTTTACAAAATGTTTAAAAAATTTGCAGATAAATAAGTTATAGGGTCGCGTATAAGAATTTTGTCTTAATTGTCAGTGGGACAAGAAGCGTAGGTTCAAATCGAATAAAGGTAGCGCATTCATTTTTTTATATTTTTTTCTAAAAAAATATCTGTAAATTATTTTACATTTCTCTACTTAACACAAAATGGAGAACAAAATAGTACTAGAATTATTTTACCAATCAATACTAATAGTAAAAAATATAGCAAAATAAAAGAATCCTACAATCACGTCCATTCCAGCTGTCAAAACGTGACTGATTGACGTGACTCGCGAATACTGTTTTGTCATGAATCTTTATCACAATGTCGATGTGTACCTGAAAAATATATTTTAAATATTAATATTCATACATACATACATTATTTTTACAGTAGCGGTTTGTATATGAACAGAATAAAAGTAGAAGTCGGCGTAGCGCAGCGTCACAGTATCCGGCTGCAATCGCGGCAGTTGTGGGTTTGATTTATACTCGGGAGATTGAATTATTTTTATTCTACACTTCAGTGTCTTAAGAATAGGTTCCTTATAGGCAGCTGTGATTTTTGTTCTATTATTCCTAGCGGAATAGCCAGAGGCAAAGAGGTATGCAGAGGCCGTAGCGTTAGACGGGATAGCCGGTTACGTCGGTAATTCGCTACCATCTCTGCATACCTTTGTCGCCTCGACCACTGTTATCGACAGTTATAGATGCCCTTCGCTGCTTTCCACTTCCAATGCTTTTTATGTGACCTTTCAATATTATTGATACTATTTTTTCAGAGGCCGCCCAAGGTCAGGGGAGAACCCTTATTAGAGAGATCATTTAAATATACTTTACATCCATATATAAAAAACTTACCTTTTCAGGCGATTTTAAGCTGGAAACTTTCAATTTTTCCAAAATTTCCACAAGCCGGTTCACATTTACATTTTTTCTATTCAACTTGTGCATTTTCTTGAACAGATTGGATGATATACCCTCCGCTATGATGTAGACCTGGCAATTTAGAAGCATGAGGCCATGTTAGTATTTTTAACACGCTTTTATTAGATCGAGCTGTAACTAAGGAACTATGTAATAAAATCTAAGTATCCCAATTTGAAGAAAATTTGAAAATTGTCTTCTTTTGAACTTGAAGGTTATACGTAGCTAAGGTGACAATACAATATTATGGATACCATAATATAAACAGCTGGTGTGATGATTAGGTTACGAATATTGGAATTCCTATAAGTAATTAGCCTATATAATACGTATAAATGTTATTCTTTAGTAAAACGTGAAAATCATCAATTATATTGACAAATAAAAGTTTTCGATGAAAACATGGTGACTTGTTAAAATTTAAAGAAATTTTGGCCGAAAATTGAGGCAGTCGTGGCAGTGAAAAAACACCAAACTGTACACGGCAGTTTTAAGATCGATATCTACTATGGTGAATATTTAATTTTCATTATCTCGTTCTTTCAATAGCGGAGTTGAACTCTGCCAATCAATAGGAACAGCCTCAACCTTGCCTCTGCCTACCTTGCTATACGGGAAAAGGCGTGAAAAATTGTTGAGCCCATCGTGAAACAAGAGTTAACATTTCCTCGTTCTGGTACCGACTGAGTTACGCCCATTATCACGCAGTGCCTCGAGATTTCGGTGGAACGGAAGTATCTTAACATTAGGTTCCCAGGTTCCCCCTGCCTATCCTCATGTCATATACAGAATACAGCGTGAAACTGAAAATAAAATGTTGCTTACAGAAGCTTGATAAGGTCTTCTGCCACCACTCGCAACGGAAAGCTCGATCAAACTCGGTGCTGGTTCAGACCCCACACTCAGGATTTGTATCCATGGCCCTTGTTCTCCGTTAGATACTATATAGTTATTTGTGGCCCAGTAGGTGGTATCTGGGTTCTTGACGTCTTGAGCGACGAACGGGATGAAATCGGCTCTGAAAAGTTGGTAAAAATAAAATATTGCCAACTTTCATTGATAAACGTTCAAATTTATATAACTTTTCTAGAATATATATTTTTTTATCAGCTTCACGCTGTATAATATGATACTTTAAAATTATATCAGGATTCAGTTCTTAAGAAAGAATGCGATTATATCACTCGCATTCTTTAATTTTTTTCTTTGATTTTTTTAAACATACTAAAACTAGCATTTAAATAGTATGTGTTAAATATTAAGTAATTTTATATGTATCCCTTAATTATTATGTATGATGTATACAAATTATTGTACTTAAAATCTGGACCTAGATCTAGAAAAATCCTTAAAATTTATAAAAAAACTTACACAGTCCTATATCTGCTGAAGAATTTATTAGTTTCCAAATTCTTCACCGTTGTATACCAAAACCTTTGCAGCTCTTTACTGCTACTTGTTGTTATGAAGTTGTGAATAAATAGAAAATCACTCTCTCTTATGCCCGAGGAGAGGATCGCGTGGAGTGACGCGATACGAAGTTGTATGTGCTCTTCTTCATCAAGGAGGACTGGTAAAGTTGTTTCAAGTGCCTGTTAATGTAAAATTATATGTTGACTAGCTTGTCGGCGTCCCTGGAGAGTTTAGTAGGTAACTTTTTTATATTTATGTTGAATCCCGCACATAGCAGGGTAGGTTGAGGGCACATGTAAACCTAGTGTTAAGACACTCCCACTCCTCACTTACTTCTGACGAATTCTTGAGGCATAGCGTGTTGAGTGGCTGAACTAAGCGCCGCACTTTACCTCGTTACCAGAAATTAAAATAATGAATATATCATTCCCCCACAACCGTCGACGACTTCGACTTACGGACGGACGATGTGGGATTTGAACTCGAAAATTATGAGTACAGTCCAACAAACGTTTGAATTAAATGAAATATTTGTAATCCACCTTGAAAATGTAATTCCTAACCGGAGCTTAAAAATATATATTTAAAAAAAATGTACCATAAACTTGTCCATAGCTTACCGAATAACCTCGTGACTCCAATCCACAAGCCAAAGACGACCACAACCTCTCGTGGCGATTCCTTGATTTATCCGCGTAAATAGTACGAATATACGAGTCGGCGGTGTAGCCCAAAGTACATAAGCCCTGAAGCCAAACCATACGATCCCGGTATTGTGGGCAATCTGAAAAAATATATGGAGCATTTTACACATTTATGGGGACTAAAGTACGAAGTTATAAGTTTTAAAATGTTGCCGCTCCTTGTCAGTTATTGTTATCAGAAAGAAGAAATGGAAATCATTTATTCCACTAAGTGGGAATTGAACCCACTGCCGTCGGGTTTACCGCAGCTTTTGAGGATAAAATATGTTAAAATGTTTAAAGAACTTACCGCTATACATTCTAAAGTACTTGACAACTATAGTATCCATATAGTCTTGTTTAACTTTCATAATTTCAGCTGCTTTAGAGACCAATGTGGCGAAGGACAATATACCAGCATGCCGTATCTCCGCGGGAAAGTCCAGACCTAATTTGGTGAAAGTTTCCAATTCCTCGAGTAGACTTTGACTCAGATTTGCTATGTTAAATGGTAATTTTCTTATGATGGATACGATTGTCGCATCTTCTATTTTCTCCTAAAATTATAACGTTTGGTATGAATGAATAATTTTTTTACTCGGTTTCATATTAAAAATACTGGTAAAAGTCTGGATTTAGTTGAGATGATTGTACGTTTGATTAGGAGAATTAATTATTTTCATTTCCTGACTCTCATACAAGACAAGGATTGTCGTTAAATTTCGCAAAAACAACAGACATGATCAACAATTGTCAAATTTTATGTGGACTTTAAAATAATAAAGGTACCTTCTCTTCAACCACTAAGTACTTGATGAATCGTGCGCACGCGTCACTTCTACCGTGCGGCAATACTTCTAAAAATATATTTCTCGCTGTTTCCAACTCATAGCTAGTACCCAGAACTAGGTCTTCGAAGAGCTTGATTAGATTTGTGTATGACAATCGAGTTACTAAGCTGAAAAAATGATTTGTTGTGAAATGCTTGTAATACAATGGAAAAGTTTAGATTAATAAACTATGATACTTTTATTTCTTTTTTTATGGAAAAGTCAAAGCAAACAAGCCTACGAGTCACCTGGTGGTAAGTGATAACCGATGGCCACAACTCTGAGTAACACCAGAAAAGCTACAGGAACGTTGCCGGCCTTTAAGGCGGAGATTATTGACTGTGATATTGGTAAAGGAGAGTTGATTTAATATTTTCTACATGTATTATTTCAGGATGTCGAAAAGAAATAATGGAGTGCTAAAAACATGTCTGTTTCATTTCTTTCAATTTCAATACTGAGTTTGAAGAAGTTTCATGCTTCACATATACCTATAGTGTAAAAAAACTAAGAAACACGATTTTACATACTAAACTACTAAGTGCTACAAGTGCTTTAGAATTTGCTAAGAACTATGAATTATATGAGTCTAGTGGTTTATTAGTAACCCCTAAAATGTTCCAATATTCAGATCCTGGCTCCATCATCATTGTATCGTCATCAGAACTAAGTATAAGTAAGTTTTATGAAGATATCATTTTTACAAATTCAGTTTCTTAGATTTTATTACGCGGTAACAAAGTTACATAATTGCGAAGTATCTGTTATGTAAATTTAAGATATACATAGTATATAAAACGTACTTACTTTGACAGATCAATAAAATCCATACTATGTATTAGAGATGCGTTTCTTTCAATGTTGTAAGAATCAATACCTTTGCGTGCAATTTTAAGAAGTAACTGTAAAAAAAATAGTTCTTTTCATTCTAATGTCGAATATTGATTTGCATTTTTTTTTTGTATTAAATCTTTAAAACTTTTAAACTTACTTTAAAATATAGATCATATTTTTTTCCTTCCATTTGATCTATGCTTATAACCTCCAGACTGTTTTTGAAAGATCCATACTGCCAGTAAATATTTATTACGTCCCAAACAAAATGTTTCTTACCTTATAAGTAATATTCGCCAGTTCAGCTTGAGTGATAGTCTGTATGCCTGTGCTCCAGTCGTCAAAGTTACCGGCCTCATATTGTATGCCAGTGCGAGTCACGTTCAATTTCTCAACACCGGGTGATGGCGAGGCAGTGTCGAAGTAAAGGGATAATCTAACAAATAATGCTTAAAATAATAAATATGGAAAGGAACTAAGATATTTAAGATATGAAAGTTACCGTCGTTGCGCAGCCACACAGCATTTGACTGTAAAAACGTGTAATCTTTACACTAAATTATTTACACTTACGCATCACACAACGCTCTACTAACCAGACAAAGCGCGCAGTTGAATTCCGCCATTCAACACGCAATGTCTCGAAAATTGACCAATAGAACCCACAGTGTTCGTAGTTCCATTTGCACAGTTGTGCCTCTGCGCCACGACATCCTCGGGCTAGTTTTACTTTTTACTTACACGGCTAGTGTTTGAAAATGTAAAGGCTTCAATTTCATTTCATTTTTTTTATTTGGTCAAAGAGTAGCTTCACATATTAAATCAACACTCCTTCTCGCATATAGCAGGGAAGACAGAGGGAAGTTAGTGTTAAGACTTCATTTCCCACTTTCCTCCTAACCTTCGAGACTGATTGGCAAAATTTAACGCTGCGGTATATAATACAGGTTTGTAGTACTTACTCGGATGACACCGTGAAAACGTGCCCATTGACCTTATATTGAAACACTCCACGCATATCCAGATTATTGAGTCCTTTTTCGTTTAAATCGTATATTCGTTCAGAAGTTGCTATACTTTCGGGCTGAAACATTTTTATACAAAAATGTATAAAATAGTATAATTTTTTTATTACAAAAAAATATATTTTGGCATTATCCTGTATAGCCGGATATATATTCAGAGGGAACCTAGTGTTTACACATTGCTTATTAAATAGAGAGTAAATTAATTAAGGGCGAGGTAAATTAGCACTGTGTTCCCTCTAACTACGACAACGAGAAGCTAAAAAAAATTATATTCCTCACCGCTCCTCTTCCATAGTTCTCCCATGGAACTGAGCTCCAACTATTTTGGGCTCCTTGTGAAGGTTTTTGGTAGGATGTGTATTTTCTTATGATATTGTTATGTTCTGTATACACCATCACGCAGCTATCGTAGAGACATGCCTGTATTGAATAAAAGACAAATTTTAGTTAAAATTATGCAAAATCGCAGTGTAAAAATTCACAACTCAAAACACATTGTCTTGAATTCGCACAGTTACTATTATGCGGGAAAATATATAAATTGTAAATGCATATTATTTATATACAAATTTGGAATTTCAAAATAGTGACTACAGCACTCTGAGCACACTAAGAATTGGAAAAAAGAATATGAATATATATGTATTACCGTAGTGGTAACACTTATTACCAATAATACTTATGAAACGATGAATTCACACTGCATCCCGCACATAGCAGGGTAGGCAGAAGGAAATTGGGAACTTAGTGCTAAGATAATTTATTCCCATTTAGACACTTCCGTTCCCCACTTTCCGCCGAATTCTTGAGACATTGCGTATTGAGTGGTGGCATTCAAGGCCGCCCTTTGTCTCGTTATCAGATCGAGTAAATCAAAATATGATGAATGATGATGAAAAAAAAGATAATTACATTTTTTTAATGACGTAGTAATAATTGAATAAAACAATATTTTGATTATAATTTTAGTGAAGTTTTGTTAACAGATTTTTACTTCTTTAATGCATATTCAAGATTATAAAAGTTCAAAGCTAAATTACCTCTTCATTGGTATAAGATCCGCTGTCTTTTTTTAGTTGAAAATTTATGGCAATCGCTCGTTTGACATTCGTGGACCACACTGGTTCAGAACCCACATATAAGGCGTTGATAAAGCCATTTTCCTGTGAAATAAAATAAATTTGCGTAGTATATTTAGTAATGTCTTTTCAGGGTCCCCTACCCAGAGAGTAAAACAAATATCCTTATTACTAAGAGCCATCTGACTGTCTGTCCATATGTCACCAAGCAGTATCTCATGAAACGTAATAGACACGACGAATAGGCAGAAGACTGAGAACAGACTTATTAGACAGTTGAAACTTTCGCAGATGATGTATTTGTGCCGCTAAAAACAAAATAAAATAAATATTTAAAGGCACTTATGTACAACAAAAGTTAACTTTTGCCGTTTTTTATAAATAATGTTACGAAACCCTTCGCGCGGGAACTATTCGCACTTGGCTAGTTTTTTTGGGGATCAAACAACACACACACAATCTCTCATGCTTACAGACACAAGCTTGTGTCCCTGCGTCACGACTGTCCTCAAACAATAAGATATAATTATAATGCTGATAGTAACACTAAATTGCCATACTTGAATAAAAGAATATAAAGTACTTAGCTTTTACCCACCTGATATTCAGCTTCCCAAGGTTCTTCTAAATGATTTGAAGGATCTTCTTTATGTGAAAAGAAACCAGAACTTTGGCTATACATTGATGTCTGTAATAATTTCATACATAACATATAAAAAAATAGTAACCATAAAGTCAAAATCAAATAATTGTAATCGAAATTAATATAATTATATGCTTCATGTTTTAAAGATAAAGCTTAGGCTCCCCCAAAAAAACCAATACAAAACATTCGTTTTAGTAGTTCCTGAGATGTTCCTGAGCTTTTTCATCCAAACGAACCCAACATCTTTATAAAATACATTTTGCTATTTTCCAAAGGCAAGAGATGTCCACATTAAGCTATATCTAGTTCAGCATATCTTAATTGGCGGTGACATGTAACCCGTAATTGTTTAAACGGCATAAGTAGCCATTATTAGTGTACCTGACGATGACTGAAGGGCGAATCTATCAATGACAATTGAATGGAAGTACATTTTTGCTATGTTTTGATCTATTCTAAACAGTTTTAGGTTTTTCACTTTAAGTTCCACGCTGTTTACTACATATGCCAAGATAACGGGGAGGAACCTATTACTGAGACACTTCGGTCCCCATTTACCTCCAATTTTCAAGATATTGTTTATTGATACTGGCAACAAGACAAAATATGACGTTGAGTTTCGATATTCAACACACACAATGTCTTGGAAGTTAAGCAGAAAGTGAGGAGCTATATTATGATGAGCTAATGACAAAGTTGCCTTTGCCTTCTCTTCTAAATGCGTCTACGCTATAAATAAATATATAAAATTTATTACTCACCTTTAAGCCGTCCAACTTAAATCGCACTTTAGTAAAGTTATCATACACCAGCACCAGTAATCTTCCCTCCAGGGTCCAGGAGCTAGCGCTACTGAGGGTACCAGTGGACACATTTGTTTTCACAACGTAGTTGTATTGCTTCAATTCTGGAAACAACAGCTGGATTCCAGCGCCATATGCGATGGAGAGACCTGGAACATAAATTGATGGTTGCAGGCTCCATTAAAATATCTTTTGTTAATAAGAAACGCCATGTATTACTTTTAAATTAAGCTAACATTTAAAAGTAAAAGCGTTTCTTTTGGCTGAACGTAGTAAGAACCAAGTGATCTGATTGCTATATATGTTATAAATATAAACAAAATCAAATCATACACCGGTGAGTGAGACCGGTCGTGGCGCAGGGGCGCAGGGGTGTGACTGTAAAATTGACTGGTTGTGCCACTCAGCACGCAATGTCTCCAGAATTCGGCGGAAAGTGGGGAACATAGTGACTTAACACGAGGTTCCCTCTGCCTACCTAATCCTGCTGTGTGCGGGATACAGCGTGAAGATGATTTAATTTTAATTTTTAAATCATACACCGTCGTCGTCGTATATTTAATTAAATACATAATTATAAGCCGTCGTGGCGCTTTTCTGACTATCAACGCGGCGATTGCGAGTTGGATTTCCACTTTAGGGAATGATTTGTTTCAATTTCCTCGCTCTAGTAGCATGAAAAAGCGCAGCGCTGTGTGTCACTACACAACATTTACATGTTGGGTAGTGACGCACGGCGCTGCGTTTGTTTGTGGCCCCAAAATTTATGTTTTCTGCCTATCCTACAAAAAAACTAAAATTTTTTTAATAACAATTTGTGTAACCTTCCGGTTGTCTGTCATAAGAGATGGAAATATGTAACTATTTTCACTAAATAAAACAAATCTATAACTTCTAGGAAACCATCCAAATAGTATTCAAATGTCAATGTTATGTCATGATCATAGAATAACGTCTGATTGAAAATGGAAGGTTTGTGGAATCGATCCCGATTAGGGGAAATATATATAATTAAATTATTCTCATGGCTCTGCTCCAACAAGATAAAACATTGAGTTTTGCCACTCAAATTCGAAAGTAGAGTATTAAGTTTTATAAAAGTGTTCCTCTGAGTAAAAAAAATATAATGAGAAAAAATAGATGTAATATGACCTGACATCCACATGAGATCTGACATGCACAAATGTGATCTCACATCCACGTGTGATCAGACCTCTACACATGGTATCTCACATCCACACATGTGAGCTTCCATCTACACATGTGATAAGACCTCCACATATGCGATCTCACACTCATGTTATAACGCAACAATATTATTATAACGTAAAAAGATTAAATATATTCTGATGCTTATTAGCTATTATTATTAAAATAAAATTTTATCTAAACCCGTTCAGTAGTGTTTGCAAAAAAGTGGAACAAACATATCATTAGGATAGGATATAGGATACTAGAATTTAAAAGAAAATACAGAAATTGCCGATATAAAATCAAAAGCACTCACCGGTTATAAAAAGTAAACAAATAAACATTTTGTTATCTGAAAATAAACAAAAGTTATATTAGATATGTATTTATTACACATAATTATAAATAAATTAATGTATAATCGTAGTGTCGCAGGGGCACAAGTGTGTGACTGTTCACGCGACGGTTGTGGATTCGATTTCCACTTTAAGGAATGTTTTTTTTTTATACTTTCATTTTCTCTCTCTTGTAACGAAGCAAAGTTCCACGTTGAGTTCTGCCGCTCATCAAGCAATGCCTCGTGAATTTGGCGTAAAGTATATGTGGGATACATCTGTGTAAGGCTTTTTTTTAGTTTCAAATCTCGCATACAACAGGAAAGGCAGAGGGAACCTGATGTTAAGACACATTCGTTCCCTATTTTTCGTAATTAAAAATTAA
The DNA here is from genome assembly GCA_018249695.1 of Heliconius erato demophoon. Taxonomy (NCBI): domain Eukaryota; kingdom Metazoa; phylum Arthropoda; class Insecta; order Lepidoptera; family Nymphalidae; genus Heliconius; species Heliconius erato. Next base: position 10,627 of record DWQW01000284.1, on the reverse strand, counting down.
CTAATTATATTACCTTTAAAATGAGATAATGATCATTATAAAAATGTATAATAATTTATTTAGTTACTAGAGAAACTCACGAGGAAAATAACAAAATATCAAAATGTATAACCTTAAACTGCAATGAAAAAATCTTTTCTATTCATAAATTAATCTATTTTAGTATATTGAACAACCAAGAAATTATGAGATGCTCTTATATGGAAGGGTAACACTGTGCGCAGGTACGATAGCGGGAATCTAGTATTAACTCCATTTTCCGCCGAAATCAATATCAATAAATTAAAATATTTAATTTCTTCGAGTGGAGAATGAACCTACAACCTGTCGCGTTAACAGTCTCACGCTTGTGCGCCTGCGCCACGACTGGTCTCTTACTACTACTAGAAACTATACGAAAAATTATATTGATTGGAAACAGCAAACAAAAAACTTAATTGTTTATTACGTCAATATTATTTAGTAATATGTACATATGTATAAGGAAAAGATGCTATTTATATTAATTATTAATAACTCGCTCGCTTTATCTATATTATCTATACTAATATAATGAAGAATAAAGTGTTTGTTTGGTCGAACGTGCCAATCTCAGGAACTACTGGCTCGATTAGTCACTTCCATGGTACTACGCAGGCATAACCACAGGTTTAAGCTAGTTAGTAATGTTTAAAGCGTGCGGCTATAAAAGCGACAGGTTGTAGGTTCGATTCCCATTTGAGGAAATGAAATATTTAATATTTTCATTTCCTCGCTCTGGTAACGGGGCAAAGGGCGGCGTTAAGATGCCACTCAACACGGAATGTCTCCAGAATTCGGCAGATGCGGAGAACGGAAGTGGATTAATAAAAACCGAGTTCTTAACACTAGGATTCCAGGTTCCCTTTGCCTACTATACTATGTGCACGATACACGGTAAAAAAGGTAGGTTATGCAGCCTAGGAATGCACTAATAGAAATTTTTGACAAAAGGAAAAATAAAATTAACCGTACTAAGTTTATCTTAGGTTTTAAACTCACCGTTTTCCTAAATATCACCTTCTAACGCAACTTTCGTCACAAAGTAAACTATGTTTAGGAGTAATTGCGTAATGTACTACCTTTTTTGGTATTTTCTATATTATAACCTTAACACATTTCTACTGTGTTGTATTAAAAATAATCACACACTCACTACTCTGGCGGTCGACGCTTGAATAATTCTTCGAACCGATTCGGTTTAGAGCAAAGTGATATAACTAGCGTAATTATTTATTTGTAAACTAGTGGTTGAGTGGAAAATCAGGCGATAGTAGCAAGTTCCAATGCAGAAAATTGAGCCAATATTAAGGAGACAAAACGAAACACAAAATAAATTTTAACAGGCAATGTCTCAAAAATGGGATGGTGGTGGGAGAGTGTCGTTAATACTAGGTTCCATCTCTCTCCCCCGCTATATACGGGATGCATAGAAATTTCGAAGACACATTTGATTTACCGCTAGGTTTGTAAGTTAAAATTTAGTGTGGAAAGTTTATATATTAATTATGATATTGTTTCTTCGGTCCTTTTAAACAAACTCGATTTCTATTCGATATTTAATTATTAATATATGTAAAATTAGATACGAATTGGTTATTTTTTACATTCATATATTTACTAGGCGTCACACGCAACTATGTTACCGTCGACATTAAGACGCAAAATAAAAAAATGTATTCCATCAATCAATAATGGAAGTTTTTTTAGTTTCACGCGGTATCCCGCTCATAGCAGAATAGCAGGAACATGGAAACTTAATGTTAAGACATTACGTTGCCCACTCTCCGCCGAATTCTTGAGGAAATGAAAACGTTAAATATTTAATTCCCATAAATGGGAATCGAATCCGCAATTTTTGCGTTAACAGTCGGACGCTGGTGTCCATTTGCCACAACGGCCTCTTCAACTTTATTAGTCGGCTTTTAAATATTCTAAAATCGAAAGTTACACCACTTTTATTCCAGCCTTATCTCCGAACGTTGACAACTCACTTGCACTCTGACCTCTGGAATTAAAGATTCATTAATACCTGACTATTATAATATGATCTTTCGTTTAAAACTGAATGTACTAGAAATTAGATCTTTCTTTTAGACGGTATATCATGGAGTTGGGACTGTACACGTGACGGGTGTCGGTTCAATTCCTATTTTATCTTTTTATCTTTAAATTATATTTTTAAATTATATTAGGCCAGTCGTGGCGCAAAGACACAACCGTGCGACGGTAAACGCGACAGGTTGTGGGTTCAATTCCCATTCGAGGAAATGAAACATTTAATATTTTCATTTTCTCTCTGGTAACGAGGCAAAGCGCGGCGCGATGAGTTCCGCCACCTAACAAGCAATGCCTCCAGAATTCGGCGTAGTGTGGGGAACGAAAGTGTCATAATGGGAACGGAGTGTCTTAATACTAGATACCCAAGTGTCCTCTGCCTACATTGCTATTAATGGGATACAACGTGAAGCTAAATTATATAAGTACATACATATTAGTTCTGATTGCAATCCAAATTTCTATCTTAGAGGTTCATCAATAAAAAAAAATGAAAGAAAAGATAAAATTGAAGATGTGCAAAGATGTAAGTACTTTTATTAATGTTTCCTTTTTTTTCACGCTGTATTTCGAATATATGTATATACCAGGATAGGCAGAGGAAATTTAGTGTTAAGATTCTCCGTTCCCCACCCACTGTACAATTATCGCAATATTGTGTGTTGAGTGACGGAACTAAACGCTGCGTCGTCTTATATAAGTAGGTATTATATTTTGTAACTACGTCATATCGATATTTTTACATCACGGGTGTTGTATAAAACAAATGTATTTGATAAACATATCGCATAATTATACCCGCATTTACTTACCAGTTTGAAACTAAGAATAGTATTTGGATTTGTTTGCGTTATAGTAAGTAGCAAATATTCGGCAGCAGGGTAAACAGAGAGTACCTAGTGGCAAGACACTCCGCTTTCCTCTTTCCGAGCAATTTTGTTGAAACATTGCGTATTGAGCGGCGAAACTCGGCTCTTAGGCAGAATACACTCTGTAATACCGGTCGCAGTTCGTTCTCGGTCCGAATCTCATATTATTCTTTGAGAAATATTCTTTTTTTTTTTGTTTTATTTAGCTTCACGCTGTATCCTGCCCACAGTGGGATAGGCAGAAGGAACCTAGTGTTAAGACACTTCGTTCCCCATTTTCTGCCGTTTACACTCTTGTGCCTCTGCGCTACGACTAGCCTTAATTAAATAGAAGAAATATTCATATGTACTCGTATATGCTTGATTGGACCGGAACTTGACCGGGACGGTAGTGTGTATGCACTTATTGATTCTCGTATAGGAATATTTTTATGAGACTGAGCAGACTAATACTGAACCGTTACTAGCACTATAGTGTGAATCCACCTTTATTTGTATATAAAGTGCGGTATTGAGTTATACCACTCTCCACCATACCACACGCATCACACCATACCACATGAATCGAATGTACGGACAGTAAAGAATTAGTCGAACAGGTCGTCGTTGCACCATCTTCCTGTGAACCCAGCTGTGGGTTCGATTCCCACTTGGGACAATGAAATATCATAGTTTCCTCTCTCTGGTAAGAAGAAAAAGCGCAGAGTTGACTGGCGCCACCTCATACAAAGTCTAGAAAATTGAAAAAAAAGTGAGGAACGGAGTTTCCAAAAATGAAAACATCTTTTTTACAGAAGAGAAAGATTTTACAAACAAACATACAATAATTTAACATTGTATATATCGTTCACGTCGTCGTATCGTTAAACTATAATATTTAGTATATAAATAGAAATGGAACTCTTTAATATCATTTCAAAATGTACCGCTATAAAGTATTTTTCATTTTCATTATTATTTACCTCGAGCAAGTTAACGCTGCGGCTTTATCGAGACAAAAACGGTAATACTTTGTTTGTATCTCATAGAGATTATAGTGACACGTCTCTCCGTTCATAGTTTTTCTTTTAGAACAATATTTTGTTATTTAAATAAATATTTTTAGCTTCACGCCGTATGCCGCATATAACAGGGCAGGCAGGGGAACCTAATCTGATTGTTAAACATTCTGTTCCCCAAGCACCGGTCTACTTTCGAGACCTTATGTGTGGAGTGGCGGAAATCAACGCTGCCCTTAGTCTTGTTACCAGAAGAGCGAGGAAATGAAATTAATTCTCATCAATAATATAATCATATTTACAGTCACATCCTGATCAACGGTCTCTGGCTGGATCTAATTTCTAACAACGATTATTTTCTTTTTTTTTTAATGTCGACCAACAAGAATAATTAAAATAACTGGATTCTAACAATATCTTATATAATAAAATAAATAAAGAAATCAGCTTCACGCTGTATCCCGCACACAGCAGGGTAGGCAGAGGGAACCTAGTATTAAGACACTCCGTTCCCCACCTTCTGCCGAATTCTGGAGGCATTGCGCGTTGAGTGGCAGAACTCAACGCCGCGCTTTGCCTCGACATCAGAGCGAAGGAATGGAAATATAAATTTAAGTAAATATTTCATCACCTCGAGTGGAGACCCACATTATATAAAATACATATAAAATTAACACATTTTATTCCAGTTGTATAGTGATTCAGAAGCAGTCGGGCACTTACAATGAAAACGACGACGGAGAAAATTACAGTTACGACCGCAGCCACGGCAAAATATTCGGAGAGAGAAATCACTTAAAGGATACTGAGGTAATAGGTTTTTTAAATTCCACGGCTAACACTCCTTGGCTCTGGCCTTACTGTGAACGTGACGGTTGTAGGTCGGATTTCTACTCAAAGGAATATACTGTTTTCAGAATTTTTGGGGCAACTTTGTGTATACAATGAGCAAAATCCTAGATAAAAATCACTAAACTCTCCTCCTTTCTATTATTTTCCACTTAAATATACGCAAGTGGTCTCTACTTGCTATGAATGCGAATGACGCAAATCATGGAACATTTCCAATAATTTGATTTGAACTAACAACTAGAGGCCAGTCGTGGCGCAGGCTGTGCCTGTAAGCGCGACTGGTTGTGGGTTCGATGCCCACTCGTGGAAATGGAATATTTGGAAGTCTTAATGGAGTGTCTTAACCCTATGTTCCTTCTGCCTTCCCTGCTGTGTACGGGATTCAGCGTGAAATTAAATTGATTTTTAACTTACAACTATAGCTTGCAAGCAAACATTTTCGATCGGTTGCACCGCAGTGCTGTATTATTATAATAAAATAATCAGTCGTCGGCCGCAACTTTGTCTGCGTGGACTTTATGAAGTAAAATAGAATTTCCCTTGTAGGAGGAATCCTCCTCTCCTCTATTAGTTCTTCGCTACACTTCTTAATTTACTTTCGTGCCAAATTTAAACTTTTTAAATCGATTAGTTTCTGTGCCGTCTCTAACAGGCACTCGGTAACGGAAGAGTTTTATATACTAGTATTATAGAGGTTAATTTTAATTTCAGCCCATCCCTTCAGAGTTCCTGCGATACAATGTGATACCAACGAACAAAATCGGCGAGCTGCTACGTATTCGAAATAAGCTTAAAACATTTAAATTGTAGATTTGAACACTTTTATATAACAAAAGCATTTTATGAAAGGATTTCATTTAAATGTACTTAAAAAAAATAAGTTTTAGAAATAATTATAATCCATACATTTATAAGATAAGCTACATTGAGTTTCGCCACTTAACACGCAATATTTGAAAACGGAAAACACGACACAAATGCAATCACCACCCGCCAAAATTTTTTGTTATATTCTATATCTTATATATATAAAATCTTTACTTTAATTGTAGCGCCCTTATATTACTGCAAAGTTTCATCCAAATCCATTTAGTAGTTTTTGCGTGAAAGTGGAAGAACCATCCACCATCCCCAATTTCCACATTTATAATGTTAATAGGAAGTAAGGAAAAAGTAAGGCAGTAAGTCACTGAAAATAAATAGTTTGTATGTATAAAAAGTTTTTACTAAATAAAGTTTAACAAAGGTTAGAAAACGTATAAAAAATTTTGTATTTGAACCCACACCTCTTGAAAACCGTCCAACCGTCTGTAGACGGTTTTCTAAGTGTGGAATAACAATTTTAAAAATTTCAAAAATATAATTTAACTTGCTTGCTAGCTTTATTTGTTAAGTACCCAAATATATTCTTTGTATAATCGAGTTCCATTACGTTCAAATTGTTATACGTTTTTTTAAAATATTTTTGTATTTTTTTTTGTTCATTTGTTTTTTTTTTATTAGATCAAATTGTGACTAAGTAACTATGTAATAAAATCTAAGGATCCAAATAACACGTTCTTCTAATTGTTGTATCATCATGCTTACTTCTGGCAATTATAATTATGTAGATTAGATACAATACTATGGTACCACCGAGCTGGTCTGATGGTGGAATTGGAAGGTAGCTGATGGAACCTTGCACTTTCTACTAGTAAATATATCGAGTTTGTGCTCATTACATTCGTCTTACATTAAATAAAAGCGTATTTTTAGGTTTTTAAGCTATACATTTTTTCAAACGATCTCTTTTCATATTACGTGATAAATTACTAACATAATATAACTGCACCACAATTATTGTTTAAAATTCTATGCAAGGTTTTTTTTTTTGTTAGAGGTCGTTGTGGTGCAGTGTGACAGCGTCTGAGTAATGTGTAGGCTATGTGTTTGATTACCATTCGAGGTAACAATTACTTTTAGATTTTTTCCATTTCTCCGTTTTGATAGAAAAAAAAATAGTTTAGAGTGATATTTTCAAATATATACTAAATTTAAACTTCACGCTTTTCCCCGTGTACAGGAGGGCAAGTTAAGATAGCGACAAAACATTTCTTTCTCTTCTCACTGCTTAAATTTAAGACATTGCGTGTTGATTGGCGGAACTCAACGCCGCTTCGTCTATCTTAGCGGCTGCATATCCTGCACGCGGGATTCAGCGTGAAGCAAAAAATAAGGAATATTTTACTTTAATTATAGGTTAAAATAGAAATAAAAGTTACATCCACATTGAACATTGTTTTATTGCAAATAAATTCACATCACACGTTATACGAAACAAACAGACAACGAATATATTGCGATTATAAAACATTATAAATATATTTTATTTTTATAATATTATAATATATCATATTATATTTTAGAGGCCGTCGTTACAGTTGTCGGTTCGATTCCCAGCCGGGGAAACGAATTATGTTCCTTCCCTCGCTCTGGTAGACAAAGCACAATGTCTTGAATATTTGACAAAAATGGGAAACGGAGTGTTTTACCTCTGTGTTCCCTCTGCCTACCCTGTTATGTCCAGGACCCAACGTGAAACTATTAAAAAATATATATAATTTCTCTAGATACATACATTATTTACATTGTTTTAGTAGTAGAAGTGGTCTATTTCTATTCTGGGCAATTTAAAATTAAAAATAATTGCTAAGAAGCACGGCGCTCTTGGCAGACTACGCACAGCCGGAGACTATACAGCGTAGAGCACTAGAATTTATCATGAAGAGAGAATTTTGAAAAATCGGTATTTTTCCTTATTTAGAGGCCAGTCGTGGCGCAGGGCTATAAAAGGTGACTAATGTATTGTGGGTTCGATCCCCACGCGAGGAAATTAAATACCTATTTAAAAATATATCCATTTCTTCGCTTTGGTGTCGAGACAAAGGGTGGCGTTGAATTCCCCCACTCAACACGTAATGCCTCCAGAATTCGGCGGAATGTGGGGAACGGAGTAACACTAGGTTCCCTTTACTACCCTGCTGTGTGCGGGATACAGCGTGAAGCTAAATGGATTATTGATTACGAAATTTAGACTATGTAAACGTGGGAAACGGAAGTGCCTTTCCTCTACTCTGCTAAACGCGGGATACAGCGTGAAGCCAGTCCATATAAACAAAGTTAAGTTAAACAGGGCTAAGATTCGATTTTTATTAAAAATGTTGATGCAAGATGAAGTGAACCATTCTTGCAAGTGAGATTTGGAGCTGTTGCATACTACAATGCGTCAAATGTCAATTAATATCTTATTAGTTCCAAAACACAGATAGACCACTTTTACACAAATATTTCATATTAATACTATATGAGTAAAAAAAACTAGTTAAGTTAGGCCGCTTGCTAATAATAATAAAAGCTACATATGTATGTTTATAAATTTAAAAAAAAAACTGTTCCACATAAAAAGTTACATTTTATATTAAAATTCCAATTTCTTAGCAAACAACTTAGTATATTTACTTAGATACACTCACAAATAAATCATAATATAGATAAAACATTTCTTTAAATTCAGTTATAGTTAGGTATAAAACTTTTTAATCTATATTTTATAATCTTAATTTACCTACAGATAATATAATATATAGAAAAGGCAGATCCATTAAAGACAGATGATTATATATTAAAATATTTTCAATGCATTATTGAGTTCCGTCACTCAACTTACAATGTCTTGAAATTTCAAGACTTTGCAAATCTTTTAAGACTTTCAAGACTTACAATGTCCTGAAATCTTCAAGACATTGTAAGTTGAGTAGTAGTAAATGTGTAAGGAACGTAATCAACAGTAACAGTATTTCAACAATAGGTTCCCCTGCCTCTGCTACCATACGATAAACCGAGAAGCTTCTAAGATGAAACTTTTGTATTGAAAATTCTTTTTTTTTGCTTTTCTCTATACATAGTAGGGTAAGCAGAAGGATCCTGGGAACATAGTGTTGAGATACTACGTTCTGCCTCCTTTTGATCACTTCCACGCTTTGCCTCGTTACCGGAGTGAAGAAATGAAAATATTAAATATTTCATTTGCTCCAGTGGGAATCGAACTCACAACCTGTCGCGTTTACAGTCGCACGTTTTTGCCCCTGCCATGACTGGCCTCATTGACATTCATATATTATATTAAAAAGTTATGTATAAAATAAATTACACGATACGGTATGGAATATCTATCATATAACATACAAAACATATTTAAATTCACCCACTTATGCATTCTAATATACTCTTCTTTTTATTAAAAACAAATTCAGAAATATTTGTCTTTTCCTGCCTTTTCCATAAATTGTATTATAATTATTAATTACCCATACTTTTATTTCATTTTATTTTATAAGTTACATACATACAATAGTTTACACAATGACTTTATGTTTCTAGCTTCTAATAATGACGATGAATGTTTCTTCGAACTTAATTAATTTGGCTCCTCTACTTATATAGATACAATATAAAAAACAGAATGTCAGTTTGACATTTGAATATAAATTAAAAAATAATCAATGAGTTATTATTATTATTTTAAATTTACAAATTTTCAATATTCTAATAGGTATTTGTTTTTAACGCTAAAAATATGTACATTAGAAGAACACTTTTTTTATTATAATAATTATGAACACGATAATTATTTTACTAAAAAACTTCAAAATTAACCACCGTTCACTGTCAAATAATCAAAGAAGAAATAAAAAAATATTTACGAAATAAATTTAATTTATTTAAAGGTATAACTTTTTTTTTTAAATTATGGCGTTCCGAAGGCTTAACTTTTATAATAAAGTTAAAAAAACATACATTTTGACAGTTGCCATTGACATTTACATTATTTATAATCTGTACATATTATGTAGATAAGGTATAAATACATAAATATACATACATATAAAAACTACTCTAAGCTACAATCTGCACATGTTTCTTCTCCCTAGGTTCTTTAAGGACATACGACGTCGTTCTTCTTAGAGTTCCAATGGAACCTAGAAAAAAAAATCTAATTGTAGGTAGCGGAATTTGAACCTGATTTCTCATAAAGCGTAAAAATAATAAATCAAATTATTAGGTTATCTTTAAAAGGACAGTATTCAAGAGGCATTCCGCTACCCAAACTTTTTATCTTCACGTCGATACCGTATATGGTAGGGGAAAGCAGAAGGAACCTAATGTTAAGGAACTTCGTTAATCGCTTTCTGTTTCCGGCCATTTTCCGAGACGTGTTGAACTCATCAGCGCTCTTTGTCTTGTAAACCAGAGCGGGAAAATAAAAATAGATCATGAAAATTGAAAACGAGGAAAAGAAAATATGTCTGACAATAAACGCAACGGTTGTGGATAGGATCCCCATAAATCACAGGACGGGACACAGGACAGGACACAGGACTCACTGGCATGTGGGCGAGGGTGGCGCAGCGCGGGCGCGGGCGTGGCGGGCGCGGAGGCGCCGCGCCGCGCCCCGCGCTACGACCAGCGCAGCTCCTTCAGCTCCACCGTGCTCGATGCGTCCGTCTGCCAAACGGGTTACATATTAGGACACATTATATTTACTCATAGCGGGGTAGGCAGATGGAACCTGTGAAACCTAGTGTTAAGACGATCCGTTCGCATTGAGACATTTCCGATCCACACTTTCCGCCAAACACCGCCTGAGGCAGCGTGTGTTGAGTGTCTTTTTTTTTTTTTATTATAATTTTAACTAAGCACTACAGACACGTAGTCCGTACTTTTTTTTAACTTTTTCATTATTATTAGCTAATCATCAATTTTATATTTATCTGCTGCTTAAATAAGGCTTAT
>DWQW01000283.1:0-62621 GCA_018249695.1 Heliconius erato demophoon | reverse complement strand
CGCTTAACCTCGACACCAGAGCGAAGAAATGGAAATATAAATTTAAGTAAATATTTCATCTCCTCGAGTGGGGATCGAACCCACAACCAGTCGGTTTTGCAGTCATACCACGTGCCGCTGCGCCACGACCGGCCTCAACTCAACTACGAATCTAAAGTAACATATTATTCTGATTAATGCAGCACTAAATTGCATTTCTGGAGACGTACAGCTACTTCATCACTTCCCAACCAACTTGACACTCAATCTATCTTTGAACTTAATTTCTTCGAGAATCTTCTTCAAAATTCTCCTCGATTTACTTGTGGGCTGATACGTGACTTCGCAAGTTATGACGCAATTTATAGTGAAATAGTTGTTGTTTTAAAAAATATTTGTTTTTGGACACATCTTTATTATGACACGTAGAGGCCAGTCGTGGCGTGACTAGTGGTTGTGGGTTCGATCCCCACTTGATAAGATGAAATATTTACTTAAATTTTTATTTCCATTTCTTCGCTCTAGTGTTGAGGCAAAGCGCGGCGTTGAGTTCTGCCACTCAACACACAATGCCTCCAGAATTCGGCAGAAATTGGGGAACGTAGTGTCTTAACAGCGGTCTTAGTGTGCGGGATACAGCGTGAAGCTGATATTTTATATATATTTATTATGTAAAAGTTCTTGTAAATTCTCTTTTTGCTCTCCAAATTGCTCTACAAATATTTTAAATAACCAGCTAAATAAGGCTAAATGCGGCGTTGAGTTCCGCCGCTTATACAAAGTTTCATATAGCGATAGAAAACGAAGAACCTTTCTATATGCAGTAAAAGGTGTGAAGCTAAAAAATTACATATATTTTCTGTTTCTAATTACATTTGAATTTACTATGGCACTGAATTGCTCGGTCAACCACGCTACAGTTGTATTGCAGTAAGTATATGTAGATATACTTTTACATAATATGATTTATTTCGTAACTCCACAATATAGCTTCTTTTAAAACCATAAAACAAATTGATTCCATCTAAATAGTATATTATTGTAACATTTCGTCTTGATAAAAGGCCGTCGTGACGCAGGGGAACAAGTGTGTGACTGTAACGTGACGGTTGTGGATTCGATTCCCAGTCGGTTAAATAAATTATGATTTATTAATATTGTCATTGGTATCAAGACAAAAACGTGGCGTTGAGTTTCGCTACCCAAAACGCAATAAATTGAAATTTCGACGAATACTAAGGAAAAGATTGTGCTAAACGTTAGGTGACCCTACTATACAAGCATTGAGAGTGAAAAAAAAATCCTATTCTATATAAATAGAAAACCGAAATGAAATGAGTTCTTGCTTGAATACTTGTGAGAGACACTTCTCTTTAAAAAAAGATATGTGCGACAAGCCAGCTAGCTCTTCGCGACAGACAATATGCACCGGCTGTGTCATTAACAGGTCAGTCGCGTCTGAAATATTTATATGTATGTATACAGCCTCATTAAGTTTTATGAATAAAATATAGGATAAAAAAAAATTTTGTTTAAATACTGTTATAGAATTATAGGTGAAGGGTTTTTTGTAAGTTTCTTGTTTTCCAGTATATAGCGTTGGTGTCGAAATATTCTTTTTTTCCAGCTTCATTCTGTATTCTCTGTATCTGGCGGAAAGTAGTTACGCCGAATTCAAAGTCACATTTATCTTTGTTACCAGAACGCAAAAGTGACAATATTAATTATTCCTCCTAATCAAAATTGAACCCACAACCTTCACGCTTACAATCACGCATTGGTGCCACTGCGCCACGAAACCCTCAAAATAGATTTCCTATAATACGAATAGATTTATAAAAACTATATTAATATACCGTAAAATTATCTTTAAAACTATAATATGCACTTTATATAAAAGTCTCAAACGTGGTAGTATATATATTCTCAAATTTTTCCTACAAAATTATGATCGAACACGAAAATGGGTTCTTACAAGAATGTAGGTCACATTAATTGGTTCACGGCTCCACGTCCCAATCAACAGAATTGCAGATAAATGTTTAAATAGAGACTAAAATGATAATGACCCGATCTCGCTAATTGCAACTCTTTATGTAAATAACGTTATGTGAGAAGATATTACGGACAAAAGGACTTCTTCGACTTTTCAGTTTTGTATGTTTACAGTATTTAATTTTTTGTGTTTACAGTAAATAATTTAGGTTAGTGTTAATATGTAATTATAGAAAATGTTTATTTGCTCTACATTACAGATGGCAGAGGGAACCTCATGTGAATACACTTGTCGTCGTTCCCCCTTTTTGTCGCTGAATTTTGGAGGCATTGCGGGTTGAGTGATGGAACTCAACGCCACCCTTCACCTCGACACCAAAGCAAAAAATATAAAATTTGAAATATTTCATTTTCTCAAGTTAGGATCGATCCCACGACCAATCACGTTTACAGTCAATCACACACTTGTGCCCCTGCGCCAGGACTTGCCTCAATATTTAATGATTTCTGGATTTTGCTAAAAATAAGGTCTCAGACTTTACTTTTTAAATGCAGTTACATCAGTTAAGACTTTTTATATAAGTTTAGATGAGCTGGCCAGAAAATTGGACGTATACCAAACATAACCTATATTCTTCACAGAGTTAGTCTACTAGATTTCATACATTATACTCGTACGTTCCCATTTCACAGACCACGCCAGCTTCAATTATGTTGAAGAAAAATTTTCTAATGGCACGAGATTCTGAATCTTCTTGGATTCCATTTCTTCCATCTTCGATTATAATACTAGTAGAATATTGATAAGGTTATTTTAGAACAAATACAGTTTTATTGTTAAAATTATATTGAACCATTTTTGCATTAGCGTTATAATTTGATTATATATTAGGTCAACGTCGTCATAATATTTAAAATATCTTTTGCAGTAGTTGGAATTCAAATTAAATAACAGGAAAGTCATGGCGCATAGGCACACAGTGTGACTGTAAAATAGACTGGTTGTGGGTTCGATTCCCATTCGAGGAAATGAAATACTTATTTACATTTATATTTTCATTTCTTCGCTCTGGTGTCGAGGTAAAGATCGGCGTTGAGTGACCTCAACACGCAATGTCTCCGGAACTTGGTGGATAGTGGGGAACGGAGTTTCTTAACACTAAGTTCCCTCTGCCTACCCTGCTGTGTGCGGGATACAGCGTAAAGGTAGTTTAATTTTAATTTATTTATTTAATTTACACTTCACGTATATATAGGCATAGCGTCTGACTACAAGCTCGACGGTGGTGGTTGTGATTCTCAATCGATATATGATAGCTTAAGAATTGATTACGTTTCCTTCTTCTTGTAACAAGACAAAACGCTGTGTTGAAATCCGCCACTTAACACGTAATGCCTCGAAAATTGGGCGGAAAATAGTGAGCGGAGTGTCTTAGGTTTCCTCTTCCTATCCTGCTAATTACGAGACAGAGCGTGAAGCTATTTTATTTTATTCTGGAATACTTTTTAAATATATCAATATTATCATAGATAATTAATATAATTTATCCATTTAAGCAAAACTAGAAGCAATTCAAAATTATATTTTCGTTTAATTATTTCTTTATTCAACTCAGTATATTATTTTCATTTATATAGGTTACGGCAATTGCTGGCAAGGTCGCCTAAAATTTTTATGAAAAAATTGGCACGCGGAAGCCGAGACCTGGCATCCCTAACCTATTTTTTTATGCAAGGAAGGACATTTATGCAATATTTGTTCATATAAAAAGTTATGGATTCATATTCTGGATTGTTTAGATTAAATTTCTTATAGTAGCACTTTTTATTTTCATTATCGAGGTAAGAATAAAAAAATTATTTTTGTACATAACGTGATTTTTTATTTATAATTAGGTATTATTTTAGAAATTGGAATACTATTAATAAAATTATAATTGCCTATTGAGAATATGACATAAGAAATATCATATTTTTAACCAAAATTTTTACGATTATTTTCTTGCTTAAAACAGAATGCACGTTATTACTATTACTATTATTATGTTTTCTTTTATCAAATTACTTACTTCTAGTATAAATGATATATTTATTTATTTTAATATATTTTGTTTATTTACATCATATATGATCCAAAGAACTTCCTTGGCAAATCTCGAATTTGAAATATCGCGTTTTTATTTTTTCTAAATATTTTTATCTATGAGAGTTTTACTAAGAGCCCGATAGTACGTGGCGTAGGGTATCAAGCGTGTGACTAAACGCGACAGGTTGTGGATTCCATTTCAAATGAAATATTTAATATTTTCATTTCCCCGCTCTAGTAAAGATTCAAAGTTTCGTCACTTAACACGGAATTCGTCTAAAATTTCGTAAAAAGTAGGTAACGGAAATGTCTTAAAGTACCCATTCCCACGATTTTGTCTGCTTACTATGCTATGTGTGATATAGCGTGAAGCTAAAAAATAATAATAATGTTTCACACATCATTGTTTTCTACATCCTACATACAATGGTATGAACGCTGCACTTATTACCCTAAATTAATGAGACAAAACCTTAAAAGTAAACTTCCTTTTTACGTTCCCTTTAAACACCTACGGAAGTCTTACTTTTCTTAGTTACCTGGGACCGGAGGCTAAAAAACTTAACACTTTTTACAATATAAAAGCTGTATAATAACGTGAACGAAAAATGTGCTTAAGCTATTTCTACATTAAAAATGCAATGTTTTTTTCTGTAGCCGTTAGCTTTACTTTACCTTCGTGGCATGTGTATAGATACGCTAAAAGAATCTACTGTAAAATCACTCTGTACTTTAATTTCTATACAAATTTAGAATTTGGTTTAGGAACTTAACGCCGCCCCTATCTTACCAGAGCGAATAAATTAAATTAAATAATTCTCTTTCATAAGTGGAAATCGAAAATTTCGGTTAAAAATGAAATCCAATTAAATATTAGATATGTTATTAAAGGCAATTCAAATATCACTCGTATATGAAATTAAAATTGTGAAATTTACTATACGATAAAAAGAATGAACAATAAGAAATATTTTAAAATCAATTTATCCTTTTGATATGGCACCCTTAACCTTTTTAGAGACGACCCTTTTGTGGAAAGTATATTTTTACAAATATTAGACACCGTCATGGCATTCATATATAATCTAAGGGATTTTTTTTTATATTAAATTTATTAACATTAATTTGAAACGCCAGACGTGACGCACGGGCACAAGCGTGCGACTGTAAGCGCGACAGGTTGTGGGTTCGATTCCCACTTAAAGGAACTAATTATTTTAATTTCTTTGCTTAGATGAGATGACAAAGCGCGGCGTTGGATTCTGCCACTCAAGCACACACTGTCCCAAAAATTGGAAAAATCTTTACATTGGATTCCCTTTGCCCAAAAATAAAAAAATATCCAATAAATATAAACTATAAAACACAAAACAATAATATTTTACAACATTTATCTATAGCATTTATAACATTTATAATATCTATATATCTCTCACCCGTACTAATTGCATGCATTAGCTTTTACTCGAGATCCAACTGATAGGACATACATACGGCTATATCACACTCGAGTGAAGCTACGCAAGTCGATTACCCAACTTTGACGAAGTTTAATCGCATATGATCTATTAAGGTTTAATATTGATTAAGCCAAGTTTCAATCTCCCGTGAAACCCCGCACAATCTACGATAGATTGTTTAATATTATCAAATAGAAATCAAATCAGCTTCACGCTGTATCCCGTACACAACAGGGTAGGCAGAGGGATCTTAGTGTTAAGCCACCCCGTTCCCGGCTTTCTGCCGAATTCTGGTGGCATTGCGTGTTGAGTTGCAGAACCCAATGGCGCGAGAGCGGCGACCTTGACACGAGAGCGAAGAAATGGAAATATAAATTTAAGTAAATATTTCATCTCCTCGAGTGGGGATCGAACCCACAACTAGTCGGTTTTACACTTCGTGCCGCTGCGCCACGACTGGCCTCAACATTATCGAAATCTTTTAAACTAAAATACTTATATTTATTAATTATTATGATTTATTTTTGTTACTGTTTCGGAGATTTTGTTAAGTAATATATTTCCTTTCCTTTTTTTCTTAACTTTACACTGTATCCCGCATATAGCAGGGCAGGAAAAGAGAACGGGAAAATAGTAAACAAATAAGTAGAACCCACAGTAGCCACCGTTTACAGATACACGCTTTTGCTCCTGCGCCACGACTGGCTAAAATATTCGTATTTTTATTATAAACATAAAGACTGACATTAAGACCTTACATTAAAAACATATACATTACACATATTCTAAGCTCACTAAATCTACTGGTATTGACGCCAAGAGCCTAATAAAAGACGCTACATGGCTCTCCTATCTGACCGGCTACGTTAAGGCCCTCATGGCGCAAAGCGTGACGGTCGTGGGTTCGGTTCCCCCTAGAGGTTTCACCACTCAACACGTAACGCCTCCAGGATTCGATGGTAAGTCGGGAACAGAAGTACTCTAAATATGAACGGAGTATGTTATCATTAGGTTCCCAGGTGACCTCAGCCTTCCCTGCTATGTGCGGGATACAGCGTGTAGCTAAAAAAACAGTAAATGAGAAACGCGAAATTTTTCACAATATAATCTCTACGCAATATATTTATTCGGTGGTAAGTGGGGAACAGAAGTACTGTTAATATGAACGGAGTATGTTATCATTAGGTTCCCAGGTTACCTCAGCCTTCCCTGCTATGTGCGGGATACAGCGTGAAGCTAAAAAAAACAGTTAATGAGAAACGCGAAGTTTTCCGCAATATCATCTCTACGCAATATATTTATATGACCCTATTCTTTGTGCACAAACGTACTTATCATCGTAAGAAACCTGCTGACGTATTTTAATCCCAAAAATAACAATACCACTATATTCTCAATCGTAATCTCTTATTATAGTGGAGTTGAAAGAAATAGATAATTGAAAATGAGATGAGATGACATCATGGTATAGTGGAACCGTGTCTGATTATAAATATGTTACTAGTACTTATTTAGAAAACGTATAAAAAAATTAACGTAGCCGTACTCGAACCCGCGCCTCCTGGAAACCGACCAGGCGCCCTGACTACTGAGCCATACGTTCAAGTCCCGCTACGTTAAAATTTTTATACGTTTTCTAAATAAGTATTTTTCTTTTCTAAGTGTGAAACAACACTTTAAAAATGTTATTAGTAGATAGTTATAGTAGTTGTAGGTTCAATTCTTAATCAAAAAGAGATGGAAATGATGAATGTGTGTGTCTACTCAATAGAAAAGATAGAATATTCATAAAAGAAGAGGAAAAGTCTAAACAATAGCACCCGTTCTTGTTTATATTTTTTCAAACATATTTTTAAAAAATACTGTATCAATTGTCCTAAAACTTATACATTGTATAGAAATGAAACATTTGGTATTGTATAAAAATAAGGATTACCAAAATCCATTGATAATTGGTTGAACAATCAATTCATACAAATAGTGTATTTGTATGAATTCATACTATACTCGAAGTGATAACCTCTTTTTGGCTTTACGCAGTATCTTGAATATAGTAGGGGTATATAATAGAGTAGCCAGAGGGAACCTAGTGTTAAGACACTCCGTCCCCAACTTTCGCCGCTGAACTTTCGAAAATTGCCATATCTTATTACCAAAACGAGTTTCAACACTGAATTTATTCCACCGAGTGGGAATTGAACCCGCAACCGTCACACACTTACAACACGCTTTACCACTGCGCCACGACGGCCTTTCGCTTGTTGCAATCGTTTAAAAACACATGCAATTACCTAAAGTTACTTTCTTAACTTCAATAAGCAAAGAGTTGAAACTAAATAACGTCCACGTGAGTAAAAGTCTAATTTCCCCGAATGAATGTTGGAAACTTATAAACATGCATTTAAGGAGCCGTAACCGCAAACGGACGGACATACTTGACCTGCTTTAGAAAATCTCTTCGTACTTTTAAAAGAAGTAAAAGAACATCTAGTTTTCGGTTCGTACTTTTAAAAGAACATCTAATTTCGTTGGTAAAAAGCACTAAAATACATCGTCTCATTAGCAACAAGTAAAATGGTTCACCCACCTTTTTTTATGTTGGTTAATGGGCGCTATCGAAAAAGTTTTAAGATACAATCAGAATCGTAATATTACAAATCGATGATGTTCTTTTGATATTTGTTGGTGTATATTGTTTGTAATATGGAAAAAATTAAACAGAAATGTAATTAATTGAAATTATTATAAAATGAAACTTACGATCGCCGGTCGTGGCGCAGAGGCACAAAAGGTGACTGTAAAATCGACTGGTTGCAGGTTCGATCCCCACTCGAGGAAGTGAAATATTTATTTACATTTATATTTTCATTTCTTCGCTCTGGTGTCGAGGCAAACCATGGCGTTGAGTTCCGCCGCCCGGGATACAGCGTAAAGCTGATTAAAAAAAATCGTGGCGCAGGGGCTCGTGCGATTGTAAACGCGACGGTTATGAGTTCGATTCCCAGTCGGGAGAATGAAATAATTATATCATCATTTAACACTTTTATTCTCTCTCTTTGGCAACGAAGCAAAAGCGAAGGACGCTGTTGAGTCCCACCGCTGAACACACAATGCCTCAAGATTTCGACGGGAGTTCGGGAACGGAAGTGACTTAATGGAGAATGGAGAGTTTTAATTTTATATTCCCCTGTCTAAAAAACAGCATTTAAGTTAAAATTAAAAGTTAAAGAACCCAATTTTCAATTTCTGTAATCTGTACTTTTTTAATTGAGGCCTTCGTGGCGCTGTGACATGCATATGACTGTAATAAATATGGCATAACCTTATTGTTTGATTAATAACTTATCTAGATTCCCCCATTCAGATAAGACAAAACGGGGCGTTAAGTTACACTTTTAATAACGCAATTTCACGAATCCGGAAGAAAATCAGAATGTATTAACACTAAAATGTATTTCTGGCTAAAAAAACAATGTGTTCCAATTAAAGGAACCAAAGATTAACAGTAATATCTTCATAAGAAAAATTGAAATTAACAACTACCATAATTCAACTAATAAATCCTGACTCCGTAAAATTTTACCTACACTTAAACTTAACACATAAAATCTACAAATGAAAAGTGTCACATTAAATTATTACCAATATTTATAAGAAGACGGAAGGAAGCGTCAGCGTTCCTTTTACGGAAACAGCATATAGGGTAAAATATTTTAAACTCTTTATTAATAAATTCTTAATTTTTTCAACAATTTAGACGTAGGATTTTTTTTCATTTCAAGATGTTTTTCCAAATCTGTATTCTCTATTGTAGTTACGTATAGGTACAAATAAAGTAACCGCATACTACTACAAAAAACCACTTTAAACTTTTTTTTAGAACGATAATTTTATAATTTAATTTTGGATTTTTTTTTAATTGTATTAGGCTTTTATAGAGTCTGTATATCAATTATTGTATTCCTCCCCAATTTATAAAAGAGTAATAGAAAAGAAAGTGAAAAAAGTAAAGCCAGAAATAAGAAAATAATAATTATAAACGTTGTTGTAAAAAATAATAGCAATGAATGGAACCCTAAAACGAATTCTTTTATATTTTACAACGAACAAGCTTATTTGAGAAATATAATCCACCGCGAGCTGGAAATGTTAAACCTTTTTGACCCATATTGTACACATTCTAGTACAGATATACCTACGTCAAACCAATATTAACATTTTTAAAATAAATACATCAGCTTCACGCTGTATCCCGCTCACAGCAAGGTAGGCAGAGGTAACCCAGTCTTAAGACACTCCGTTCCCCACTTTTCGATAAGTTCTGGAGGCATTGCGTGTTAAGTGGCGAAACTCAGCGCTGCGCTTTGCCTCGACACCAGAGCGAAGAAATGAAAATATAAATGTAAATAAATATTTCATTTCCCTTAGTAGGGATCGAACCCACAACCAGTCGATTTTACGACTGGCCTTAATTAACATTTTTAATACATATTTTACCGAAATACAAATTTAAGCCTGCGCCTCCTGAAAACCGACCCAGGCGGCGCGGGTTCGAGTCCCGCTACGTTCAGATTTTGATACGTTTTCTAAATAAGTAACTTTAATATTGTTTAAGTATCATTTTTAATTACCTTTTCAGGACCATTCTTACATACTCCAACAAAGATATCACCTGCTAACCTGCCTTCATAATCCAAAGTAACTTTTCTTCAATTATAAAGACCTAAATTTTAAAACTAAAATTACAATTGCAATCAATTGAGGCCAGTTGTGGCGCAGCGGCACGAAGTGTGACTGTAAAACTGACTAGTTGTGGGTTCGATCCCCACTCGAGGAGATGAAATATTTACTTAAATTTATATTTTCATTTCTTCACTCTGGTGTCGAGGTTAAGCGCGGCGTTGAGTTCTGCCACTCAATACGCAATGCCTCCAGAATTCGGCAGAAAGTGGGGAACGGAGTGTCTTAACACTGGGTTCCCTCTGCTTACCCTGCTGTGTACGGGATACAGCGTGAAGCTTTTCCAATTGCAATCAAAATATATAAAAGGCAATTTGTTAGAGACATAAAGGTAACAAAATCCTGCTCCAGCCCTTTTTACAATCAAATGATCAGCTTCGTTCCATTAAGGGAAACTTCGTAGAGCTCTCAATTGTACAAATTAAATTACCCGATTCGTCTGTCCGTCCGTCCGTCGTTGTAATTCTATTGGTTAAATCTAATCTACTTTTGCTTCTGATGAAACTCTAAAATATGCTTTTGGACCTACAAATATAGCGGCTGATCTATTAATTTTTGCTTAAAATAATATTCGAAAGCCATTTAATGTATGAAATTCATTCCAATATTCTAAAATCTATTCCAATTTTATATAAAGGCTTCGTAGCGTAAGTAAGCGTTTAGTGGTTGGGTTTTAAACTATTTAATTAGAATTTAGAATAATATTTGTATATAATAAGTATAAATTTAAAGTTAAATATAGTCGCATTGTCTTAACCACCCATAACTCAAGCAATAGTTCTTGGTTCACAAGTCAAGAATCAATCTTCACTATTCTTAAATTGTGAAAAAATATTTTAAGGGCTCCTCTAGGCTTCCGCCATTCAATTTTGCTGTTATATAGATTCTCCTCTTTCAATGCCAGACGTATATTTAAAAGAGTAATAGTAAAAGAGTATATTAAAATAATATTAACTAAATGAAAATCGCAAAAAAAAACATGTATATATTTAATATAGTTTAATAATAATAAAAAAAGAACCAAAAAATTACTAAGAAATCACATTTTTTAAATTTTTTTCCATAAAAGTTTCCCCAAACGAAGGTAGGGCTTAAACTTATTCAATGATAAATGATATTTTAAACGTACTATGATAGCGTAATGTTGATTCATTTCCTATAAAATTTATCTTACTTACTTGTGATTCTTCTTTGCGACCGATGACAATAAAATAACACATAAAAGTGTTGTGTTGAATAAAAACATACTATATTTTCTTAAATGTGATATCGGAAATAGTATTTTTATTTCTAAATTATAATTTTTATAAATATTTAATTAGAAAACGTATAAACGTTCGTATGGCTTAGTATTATGGATGAGAACGTATGGCTTAGTTGGTCAGACCGCTTGGACGGTCTCCAAAGCGGCGCGGGTTCAAATCCCACTACGTTAAAATTTTTATAGGTTTTCTAATTAATTATATTTATTTCCTCAGTGTGGAAAAACATTTAAAAAACTTTAAAATAATATAAAGTTTTTAAGTTTAAAAAATATTATTTTATCCTAACACACAATTTTGTGTGACTGTAAAACCGACTGGTTGTGGGTTCGATCCCCACTCGAGGAGATGAAATATTTACTTAAATTTATATTTCCATTTCTTCGCTCTGGTGTCGAGGTTAAGCGCGGCGTTGATTTCTGCCACTCAACACGCAATCCCTCCAAAATTCGGCAGAAAGTAGGGAACGAAGTGTCTTAACACTAGGTTCCCTCTGCCTACCCTGCTGTGTGCGGGATACAGCGAGAAGCTGAAGCTAAAGCTGAAACACAATTTTCTCAAAAAACAAATTCTATTTCGCTTGCTTATTAAAATTAATTTCAAAATATAGAACCCACCTGTGCTATTTTCGTTAAAATATTAAATGTACAGACAAACTTATTTTTTCTCAATATAGATGAGCATACTTTACTCAGACGAAAAGAAGCTTACACAAGAATTTCCACCAAACCAACATAAATCTTGCACTTTATTCCTAATTAAACTATAATAAAAGTAGTAAAACTTGGTCCTACAATAAATTTCTTTAGTTTCTCACTGCTGCTGAGCTAAAATTGTAAATCCGCTTTTGAAAGTACCATAAAAGTTGCAACCTAAAAGCGTCTATTAGATAAGTAACGTCGCTCACTGCTGCTCTTTCGATATAATATTTTTATACGATATTTATTAAAGGTTTTGCTCACTTTGGGTAAATGTGTTAAGTTAATTGATGTCAGTCGTGGTACGTGGGCTCAAGTGTGTGAGTAAACGCGACAGGTTGTGGGTTCGATACCCAGAAGGAAATGGAATATGCAATATTTTCATTTCTTTGCTCTGGTTTCGAGGCAAAACGCGGCGTTGAGTTCCGCCATTCAACACGCAATGTCTCCAGAATTCAGTGGAAAGTGAGGAACTGCAGTTTGTTAATGGTAACGGAGTGTCTTATTTTAATTATAATGCACAACTTTTATTCATTTTACAATAAATTCAAGAAATTAAAGAACAAAGATAATAAGCTTAAGTGATACTTACTGACTTTAAACAATTTTATTTTAAAGCAAAAGTAGTTTAATTGAAAAATGCTTTTACTCAAACAATGTATAAAAAAATCTCTTAAAACGAAAATTTTATGCTTGTGTTAAGTTTCTATATTATGACATGAATTTATAATTTATTAAACAAATTGGTTGTTATTATACATTTTTTATAACTAAAAAATTCTTAATATATCTGTCATTAGGAAAATATCATAATAATCGATTTTTTTAATCAGCTCGTTATATCCCACAAACAGCAGGGCAAGCATAGAGAACCTAGTGTTAAGACTCTCCGTTCCCCACTTACAGCCCATTTTTTCCAGGCATTACGTTTTGAGTGGAGGAACTCAACGCCGGGCCTTTTCTGCCTTAGTACCAGAGCGCAAAAATGGAAATATTCATATATAATAGTTTATTCCCTCAACTGGGGATGGAACCCTCAACCGTCGTGTTACAATCACAACCTTGTGCCCATGCGTCACGATGGCCTCATTACATAATATAAGAGACTTTTTTCAGTATCTCCTTTATAACTTATTTATGAAATGCATTTTTAACGCAGCTACACCATCGCTCCGTTTACCGCTTTCCGCTCGTTTAGAAATGTTACGGACCAGATGGCACAACTTACCGCTGCACTATGTTTAACAAAGCAACTAGAACGTTCTATAAATAATTTATATATTTCCTCAAGTGCCATAGCAGGGAAGGCAAAGGGAACCTATTGCTAGGACACTCCTCCTTACTTTCCGCCAAATGTTAAATGCCGAAACTCAACGCCGCGCCTAGCTTCGTCACCAGAGCGAAACAAAAATTCATATTTTATCCCCCCGAATGGAAATCAAACCCACAACCGTCGCATTTACAGTCGTCCTCTTATGCCCCTGCACCACAACGGCCTCAAAAATAAATTATAAAGTTAAATCTAATATTTAATTGATTCAGCTATATTAACGTACATCGACTATTTTACATGCTCTAACACTCGACTGGATACTAAATATTTTACAACTAGCGACATCAAACTCCTAAACTTTGAAAACCGTAGATTAATAATTCAAACGGCTGTTGAATCCTTCACGGGCAGAGTACGCTTTGACTACGTCGAGACAGTATAATTATGTAATACTAATAATGTTTGTCAAACTTTTGGAATTAAGCCTTAATTAATAGATAGCGAGTCATTTGGAAACACGTTTAAAGTGAGGCCAGTGAGGAGTATGCCTAAGCGCGACTGGTTGTGGGTTCGATTCCCACTCGAGAAAATGAAATATTTATTTACATTTATATTTTCAATTCTACGCTCTGGTGCCGAGGAAAAGCACGGCGTTGAGTTCCGCCACTCAACACGCAATGCAAGAATTGGTTGGAAAATGGGGAACGGAGTGTCTTAACACTAGGTTCCCTCTACCAATCTTTGCTGTGTGCGGGATACAGAGTAAAGCTGCATTTTAACCATAAATGTTAGTACCTACAGTTGATAAATGTGTACAATGTACAGAGTATAATACCGGTAGAGTATATCACCCAACAATCTATCTTCTTTAAATAAAAATGAAACGGACGTATCTAAACGGCAAAAAACATGTTTGTTCTATGAAAGACACCTTAAATTTATAATGTTTTTTAATATTTACTGTTATAGCGACAACAGAAATGCATCATCTGTGTATTTCAACTGACTAAATATAATGGTTCATGAGATACAGCCTAGTGACAGACGGACAGGTAAGCTAAGAAGAAGAAAAAGGAATAACAGACATTTTCAGAGATTTTCTCCGCATATTCAACCTCAAACCTTCCAAAACTTCCAACCAACCTTCAAAAATGTTATTATTATTAAATTTTCATTACATTCGTTTTTACGCTCACTTCCATAGATTACGTAATACACACATATGAAGAATTTTTGAATTTTAGCCTCCCAATACTAATTTACTGCCCGAAAGCACTCAGAATTTCAAGCGGCGTTCTTGGAAGCCAATAAAAAAAGTGCGACGCCCACTGCAATGTAGCAGAAAATGCAATGTTCGTTCAGCACAATATTTTTGTGGCCAGATATGGAGGGATATAAAGCATAAATTTTAAAGAATCTATAATATATATCTTTAAAATACTTTTATAATAATAGTTTTATATATCCTAAAAAGATAATTTTAGTATGTCTGCTTAATATTTTTTAAACATAACTTAAGATAGTTTAAAACGGTATTGTATCAAAAACCAACAAAACATGTATATTTTTAGTTATATTTTTATATATATTTAAAAAAATAGAAAAATTCGCAAAGTTTTATATTTTTACTATTGAACAATAACAGGCCATGAGGCCAGTCGTGGCGCAGGGGCACAAAGTGTGACTGTAAAACCGACTGGTTGTGGGTTCGATCCCCACTCAAGGAGATGGAATATTTACTTAAATTTATATTTCCATTTCTTCGCTCTGGTGTCGAGATATAGCGCGGCGTTGAGTTCGTTGAGTTCTGCCACTCAACACGCCATGCCTCCAGAATTCGGCAGAAAGTGGGGAACGAAGTGTCTTAACACTAGGTTCCCTCTGCCTACCCTTCAGTGCGGGAAACAGCGTGAAGCTGAACAATAACAGTTTGGTACATTAATGACGTCATACACACATATTAACAAGAAATATGTATTTAAACATCTAACGAGACCACTCGGGTTTCGGAGAAAACGTACTTCAGTACCAAAATTAAAGTAAATTGAAATTTTATATCGACTCGCATATACGAGTATGTATTTAAATTTGGACGATATCTAGGCTTTATATAATTTACTGCCTATAAACGTTCCGAATTTCAAGCAGCTATTGGTTAATAAAGAAACAGTTAAATCGAGGCCGTCGTGGCGAAGTTGTACAGGCGTCTGATTGTAACTGAACTGTTGGGGCTTTGATTCCCACTCGAGGGAATTAATTAATTTTTTTTTTAATATTTTCATTTTTTTGCCCCATGGTACCAAAGCAAAAAGAGCGGCGTTGAGTTTCGCCATTCAAAACGCCTCGAAAGATTCGAAGGGAAGTGGGGAAACGGAGTGTCTTAACACTAGGTGCCCTCTGGCTACTCCGTTATAGGCTATATGCAACGTGAAGCTGAAAAGAAATAAAAAAGAGTCATAGCATATTCTTTAAAATGAAAATGAGGTACTCAGATGTAGGTTATTGTAAGGATCAAGCAAATTTAAATATAGAATCGTTTTGCAAGAGGATGTTAAATATACATTAAAATCGACTGGACTTTCAGTATGATTTCTTGATTTCTGGATCAGGCGGCGCAGGGGCACAAGAGTACGACTATAAATATGACAAGTTGTAGATTCGACTCCCACTAGAGGAAATGAAATATTTAATATTTTCATTTCTTCCTGGAGAAAAAGTCGACATCAAACCGAGGTGTTTGAAATTCGCCGCTCAACACGCATTGCCTCCAGAACTCAGCGGAAAGTGGGAAACGGAAGTGTCTGAATAGGAACGAAATCTTAACACTAGGTTCCAGGTTCCCTCTGCGCACCGTACTGTGAATGAAATATAAAATCTTTCTTTTCCAAAACGCGTAACGATAAAAATTATTACTACAGATTTTTTTTACTGTTAAACAGTATTTAAGCTAATAAATTAGCAAAGAGCTCATTATAACTCTTCAAATAAAAAAATTAAACCATTTTAGTTTCAAAATGACAAAGTTTCACTAACTTTTTAATATTACTAATTACTTAGAGAGCGCTGGTAAGTTCTCATTTGTGACATAATTTGCCATAAGGACTAGAATAGTGATATTATATTGAAATTAGTTTAAAGGAATAAAATAAAGGTATTTCTTGATAACTTTATAACCTTGTAAACTATGTTTGACTTTGACATTCCAGTGTACGTTTGGAGTTGAAATTCGCATTGTAACTTCAGTTCTGATGACAATAAAAGTATACATAACTATTATTTTTTTTTATCAGCCTCGCCTTGTCCCGTACACATCAGGGTAGGTAGAGGGAACCTAGTGTTCTTAACACTCCGTTTCCCACTTTCCACCGAATCCTGGAGGCATTGCGTGTTGAGTGGCGGAACGACGCCCTTTGCTTCGACACCAGAGTGAAGAAACAGCAATATAAATTTAAATAAATATTTCATTACCTCGAGTGGGGATCGAACCCACAACCAGTCGCGTTTACAGTCACACTTTGTGCCCCTGCGCCACGACTGGCCTCAAAATTGTTGTTAAATCAAGAAGGTCACAAAATTGAGGATCTACATATCATATACTTTTTCTGTTTTTTATAATATAATAGTGCATCAATCAATACATCCCTCTTTGTATCGCATGATGCAAAAGTGCCTACAGTAAAGTCTTTTTAACTACATACATACATACAAATACTAAATAATAAAACTTTGCTTAAAAATATATATTTTATTTAAAAGTACGCTGTATTTAAAACATTATTTAGCAGCTTATAAACGAAGCTTAATCCATCAAAGGCTAAAAAAATTTAATCTCGTGACCTGATTCTATCATTGGATGCTTAGACGCTGCAGTTTGTAAAAGATAATCGTAAAGTCTACACGTACAGGATAACTAATGCATAAATAATTTTCATTGTAGGCAGAGGGAACCTAGTGTTAAGACACTCCGCTTCCCATTTTCCACCACATTTTTGAGACATTGCGTGTTGAGAGGCGGAACTCAATACTGCGCTTGTGCCTTGGTAGCAGCGAAGAAATGAAAACATTAAAAATAACAATTCATTCCCCCGACTGGGATTCGAACCCACAACCTGTCGCCGTATAGCCGCACTGGTCGGTCATTTTTTTAGGCAAGAATTTTCTACCAGAAGCTGTTCTGTAAATAAAGTAAAAAGGGTTTTTGTAAATCAGTTGGGAAGTGACCGTTTTAGGCGAGGAATAACGCTAAAAATCTTTTCCATAATTCATTTACGTTCCCTTGTTACATTTTAAGGAGAATCTTAAAATGTATTTAAAAGTAACAATATCTAATTAGAGGCCAGTCGTGGCACAGGGGTACAAACGAGTGACTGTAAAGACGATAAGTTGTGGCTTCGACTCCCACTCGGCAAAATAAGAGGCTAAGCGGTGTGAAGTTTCGCCATTCAACACGCAATGCCTCCAAAATATAGCGGAAAATGAAGAACGGAGTGTCTTAACACTAGGTTCCCTCTACTTACCCTATTACAGATCTTTTTCATAATTAACTTACGTTCTCTTGTAATATATTATTAGAAAAGTGTCTTAAAATGGATTTGAAATATAGAATTTTCAATTTCATTTCGGCTTTACTTATATTACAATATAAGTAAAGCCGAATTGAATGCTAAATAAATAATTTTGTATCTATTTTAAAATAAGACTTTTTTTTAATGAATAAGTCCTTCTAGCCTTTATTTCAATAGTTGTAGACAAATTGTTTTGAATAATCAATTACATAGCTTCTAAGTAATTTGAATATAGTTAATTGTGGCGCAGGGGCATAGAGTGTGTCTGTAAAATCGACTGGTTGTTGGTTCGATCCCCACCCGAGGAAATGAAATATTTACTTTCATTTATATTTTCATTAATTCGCTCTGGTGTCGAGGCAAAGTGCGGCGTCGAGTTCCGAGACTCAACATGCACTACTGTGTGCGGGATACAAAGTGAAGCTTATTTATTTATAGTTGATATGTATTCTGTACAAGTAATTTATTCATAGTTAACTTTAATTATTAATGAAAAAATATTTATTATATCGTCGTGGCGCAGGGGCACATACGTGCCATTGTAAATACGACAGATTGTGGGTTAGATTCCTACTCAAGAAAAACAAATATTTAATATTTTCATTTCCCCGCTCTGATAAAGATGCACATCGTGGCGTTTAGTTCCGCCATTCAACACGCAATGCCTCCTGACTTCGGCGGGAAGCTGCGTACGGAAATGTCTAATTGGGAATATAGTATTTTAACACTAGGTTCCCTATGCCAAAGCGATGTGCGGGATACAACGTGAAGCTAAAAAAAATAAGAAAAGGATAATGTGTCCATATTTTATACAATAAAAAAAAATCTCTGTCCTCCGTCCTCTCCGTCTGCTCAGTTTAAACGGTAAAAGTTGCTAAAGTCTTAATCTAAGACTTACTTATCTGCGATAACCGCCTTTAAAACTCATAATAGACAAATTCTCTCTCAAAAAGCCACGGAGTACTTCTACGGAGTGCACTCTCGAACATTCGATTAGACCAATAAAACTAACCGATTTATCAGTAGTACGCTGTTTGAGGTAATCTCATTTGTTCAATTAAATTATTTCACGATGTTTTTACACGATATTAGCTTTTTGTTAACCTTATATAAGCGTCACGTGTATGCTGCACACAGGAGGATAGGCAGAGGGAACCTATTGTTAAAACACTCCTTTCCCCAATTTCCGCGTAATTTTTCGAGGTATTATGTGTTGAGTGGCGACTCTACGCCAGGCTTTTGCCATGGTGCCACAGCGAAGAAATGAAAAATATAACAAATAATAAGTTATTCCCTCAAGTGGAGATCGAGCCCATAACCGTCACGTTACTGCCACACTTTTGTGCCCCTGGGCCACGACGGCCTCCCTTAACCTTATTTAACGTTTAAGATTTAGGTCTATTTTACTATAGTCCGTAATTCTAGGTACTTAGCACGTTCTCACTCGGTAGGTTTCAAGTCAGCAAAGATAATTTACAGCAGTTGCTATATTTTAGCTATCTTCCTGCATCTGGTGTATGTTACGGAGTCTACTATATTTATTACTTTTTATTTTTATTGTATTCTTAAATCTATTTTTTTATCCTTACTTCTGGCAAGTAATTTAACACATAAGAAGAATTCAATTTAGAAAAATTCTGAAACTACTTAAAAAGTTCGGTCAAATGTAACTGTATTAACGCGTGGCACTGACATTAACAGACATTTGACACTGTACAATATTTTAGCGGAAAGTGGGAAACGGAGAGTCTTAACACTAGATTCTTCCTATCCTATCCTACTATACGGTAAAACTATGTACATTTTTTGATTAAAAATATTCGATCGAAAGTGATTGAACCATTTTAATTGTAATATCAGTATTTTTTAAACTCGGCTGATTCGTACTATGATGGAATCAGAAAGTTAAATATTTATATGGTATGCATAAATGCATTTATTTATATACGAACATATATTTTTATTTACATTTCAACCATATATTGAAATGTAAGAGAGGCCAGTCGTGGCGCAGGGGCACAAGTGTGTGGCTGTAAAAGTTACTGGTTGTAGGTTAGATTCCCACTCGAGGAAATAAAATATTTATCTACATTTATATTTTCATTTCTTCGCTTTGATGTCAAGGCACAGCGCGGCGTTGAATTCCGCCACACAACCTCCAGAATGCCTCCAGAATTCGGCGGAAAATGGAGACCGGAGTGTCTTAACACTAGGTTAACGTAACCTCTATCTACTATTAATTACAAGTAAAATAGTAGGCACTAGTAATTCTTATTGCCTCATTTTATACTCTACATTTTATAATGTACTTCGTGCTTGTGTACTCTATGAAACGTTATATGCGCTGTAAAGATTTTATGAAGACACTTTGATCTCATTGCTTGGATTTACAAGCCTTAAGTAGGTTTTATTTGCATTATATTTTGAATTATTATATATTTATTTATTTATTTTTATTTTATTTTATTATATGTAATGGAAGGAGTAAGTTAAATATTAAGAAAACGTTAGACCAATTAAGCCATACGTTCTCAAGGTCGAATGGCTTAGTTGGTCGGAGTGCTTGGACTGCTTAGAAAGAGGCGCCGGTTCAAATCCAGCTACATTAAAATGTTTGTATATTTTTTTAGTAAGTATTTTTCTTTCCTAAGTGTGGAATAACACTATAAGAAACCTTAAAAAAATAGTGAGTTCATTTAATAAAGATAAAGAAATGATCAAGGCGCTGACAAACAACCTGATCTGACAGTAGTATGGGACGTCGACCAACCGGAACACCAAGGATACCAACCGAAGAAAGTAGACCGGAACTGATATTTACGGGAGCTCTTCCAGCGACTCAAACATTTACAAAACAATTGATGACATAAGTAAATAGCAAAAAATAAAATCATTTAAATAAAAAAGGAATGTATAAACTAAGTACACGGGAGATGGGAAGCGAAGTGTCTTAACACTACTCTCTCTAATCCGTAGTGTCATTATAATAACTAAAAAAAACGTAAATTCATAGCTGGAAATATGCCTGAAACATCTTAATAATGAACGTATACAAAAGCTGACTTTCGCATCCCATTGTATCTATACGTGACTGTGAGCTTTTTATAATGGCGTTTATATTTATTTTTCGCTTCACAATTAAGACATGACGAAAGAAGAATTCTCTTGAGCCATAAAAAATCTAATAAAAAGTTAATTTATATAGAGAAAATAAAGATGGTGATATCATCACCTTATAGATATATTGATGTTGAGATCTTTTTAAATTGTTTTTTTTATTGTTTAAATAAAAAAGTTATTTTTTTTAATTATTTATAAAAAAAAAATTAATTAAAGTTTGGATAAAGTATGGCTTCGAGTTATGTCACTCGACAAGTAATCTGTGAAAATATAAAATAAAGAACATAAAGAAGGTAACGTAACGTACGTAAATAGATAATAAAGAACGATATTCATTACATCCATTATTTTGAACTCCATACTATAGCCTATATAACAATTTTTTGTACGATCAAATTACACAAAATATATTTAAGATGTGTGTGCACTGTGCACAGACCTGTTTGTGCCATGTGTTTTTTATAAATTTAATATCAATAGTCGTTACAGACCATCGATATCCTGAAAAGTCAACCCTTATAACCAACAACAGCTGAAAAAATGTCGAAAATAAAGATTATGCATAAAATAAATATAAAAATTTTAACTTTCAACCTAAACAAACGACCTGAATAAAATAAAATCAACCTAAAATGTCAACTTGGCGGTAACTTTTGCCGTAGTGGGAGCTGCAGTGTTCTGTTCTAACAGCAAACTTGGGTGCAAACTGTGGTTTTAGTTTGCCAGTTCGCAGTCATATAGTTAAAGACGATGTAGGTACTTCATTCATATTTATATTTACATTGTGCGTTTAATGTAACACGGTGGTAGTGAATTCGTTTCTTTGTAGGGGGAAGAGTGAATTCGAAACCGACCAGGTCGGTTTTAAATTTTTATACGTTTTCTGAATAAGTATATTTCTTTTCTAAATGTGGATTAACACTTTAAAAAATTGTAAAAGAACTTATGACCTTTTCACTATAAAATGTCAGTTCAATAATTATGATTAAATTAACTAATTACATCTTATGTAACAGTGCCAACACTCGCCCATATAAATATTTTTTAAGGTTCACGACTGGCCTCTGCAATATGTTCAAAAATAAATAAGTCAGCTTCACGCTGTATCCCGCACACAGCAGGGTAGGCAGAGGGAACCTAGTGTTAAGACACTCCGTTCCCCACTTTCCGCCGATTCTGGAGGCATTGAGTGTTGAGTGGCAGAACCAAAGCGAAGAAATGGAAATATAAATTTAAGTAAATATTTCATCTTCTCGAGTGGGGATCGAACCCACAACCAGTCGGTTTTACAATCACACCTCGTACCGCTGCGCCACGACTGGCCTCAATATGTTTAAATGATCTAAATTTTATATTTTTTTAATTCGCTTGATACGCTATATATAGAAAAGTTTTATAATACTTATAAAAGTGAAATAGAAACAAAAACTTAAAATACATTTGTATTTGTCGAAGCCATTAGTTTAACTCTTTAGAAAGTCTTTATTAAAAGCATCCTATTGTTGGGCGAAGACAAAATATAGTCAGTACCTCCATTTAAAACAAATATATCTTGTGGAGCTTTTACAATTAATAAAGCTAATCCCTCTTCACGATCGTATAATTTCTTTTCGTTTTTGGCGCAGTTAATTATACACTTTTAAAATAATTAAAAAATAAAATACATCAGCTTCACAATATATATACTTCATAATATGTTTATATATAGTCCGATGATTAGAAGAAAAATTCATTGCATGTATTGCATAAGTGTGTGACAGTCAACGCAAAAAAGACGAAGGAATGAAAGAAAGGAGAGAGGAAATAAAATATTTATTTAAATTTATAGTTTCATTTCTTCGTTCGGGTGTCGGGGCACAGCGTGGCGTTGAGTTCTGTCACTCTACACGCAATGCCTCCAGAATTCAGCGGAAAAAGGAGAACAGAGTGTCTTAACACTAGGTTCCGTCTGTCTACCCTGCTGTGTGCGATATATAGCGTGAAGCTGACTTATTAGAGGGATACAAGTAAAAAGCAACACTAAAATATAGCCAAGTTCGATAAATTTCTAAATTAATATCACCGCTAGCAAAATGAAGGCCTGTTAGCTTTTATTGACATTAAAGCTTATCGTGTTTAGAATCCGCAAATAACTGAGTGGATGTTATCTAACTACGATATATTTTGATAATTACGTATCATTTTACACAGAGTCATTGGTATTGGTGGTGGAATAGTAATGTTAAAAATCGGAAGCGGGTAACGTTTTTAAAGAAACACGTTAAAAACACACATCGTCTATATGATTCTAAACTATTTTGAAAGAGATACTATGTAATTGCAATAAGTGATATGTATCACCTACTAACAATACTTCACACTAGTTTCCTTCCAATAGGGGCCGTCACTTACAAGCGAGTGCCCCCGATTGACACAATTCCACTGCTTTTATAGTTATTTTCCACCTAAATCTACCCTCTTTTAAACGAGTACGCTAACAGTAATTAGTAATAATAAAAAATACTTATTTAGAAAACGTAGAAACGTAGATTTGAACGTAGCGGGACTCGAACCCGCGCCTTGTGGAAACCGACCAGGTCGACCTGGTATGGACGTTAAAATTTCTATACATTTTCTAAATAAGTATTTTTTTTCTTTTCTAAGTGTGGATTAATTAACACTGTAAAAATGTTAAAATTAACTTAATAAAAAATACCTAACACATTTTTTTATTAAATTTTTTTATTTTATATTTCCTACTTAAATATTTTTTTAACAAACTAGTATCAATAAAGCCATGAAAAAGTAACTAATTTAATACCAATGAATTTATTAATTCTTTATACGTAAAACGATATCTTCAACATGAATGTTCTAAAGTTCCTAAATAAAAATTATTTACTTTTCACTACTACCCTCATACGGCAGGAATTTTTTTTATAAGTACCTACATACATTATTCATACATAGGCAGTGCCTCTGGAATTTGGCAGAAAGTGAGAAGCGGAGTGCCTCAACAACTAGGCTCCCTCCTCCTACCCTGCCACATGCGGGATAAAGCGTGAAGCGTGAAAAAAAACTAACATTTTTAAACTCTTTGAAGCGCAACAAAATGGAATACACATATGGAATGGAATACATTTTTTTCCAAAGGACTCTGGTCATTGTTAACTATTTAGTTACAGAGCGATGGCGCGAATAACCCAATTTGAAAGTTCCCCTATGAACCACGTCCACGTCATAATTAACAAGAGGTCGGGAGCGACCGCCGTGAATAAATAATACATATGACGCCATGTAAAACAAGTGAAAATGGCGACGGACGCTCGTTCCATATTGCCTTTAGAATATTACAGCTTATGTAACAGTGCCAACTGAGTTAACTATTTACTTACTTGATTGCATAGTTCTATTTTTTTATTTATTGTGTTCCCCTTTTGTGTGGTTCAAATTGCTTCCGGTTGTGGCAAATATTTTTTATTAATATTTATATTTATCTTGGTATTGGATATAAGGTAACATAAGTTGAGGAGTTTCGTTTACCATTTTCTGTTCATTAGGGTTCAACCTTTTAAGAAAAAAAGAAACCCTTATAAGATAATTTTGTTGTCCGTCCGTCTGTCTGTCTGTCTGTCTGTCTGTCAGGCTTTACCTGAGGAACGCTTGGAGATATCGACTTGAAATTTAAACCATACACTAAGATCTACAGCCCCATGATTTCTTGAAACAAAAATTATTTCTATATTTACTTAAAAAAAAAGATTTGGCCGTTTAAATTGCAAAAAACGCATTTCGACACTATCAAGGGAATCAAAATTCATAGGGTAATTCCGGTTGACCTAAAATTATGAAATTTGGCACCCAGCATAAACAAGTAGTACCAGTTCAGGAAAAAATCAAAAAACTATTTATTTGTGGTTAAATCCTAAAAATAATAGCCTCAAAATTTAGTATTATAACCGCTAATTCAAGTGAGGTATCAAATAATAGGGCTCTGGCTATGCTAAGTTTGAATTTCAGAACGAACTCGGGATCTCTAATTTCCGTGCCTGGGCGAGTCCGACTCGTACTTGTCTGATTTTTTTAAAACTTAATGTAAGTTTTAGATTGCGGAACTTAACACTGCATTTTCTTTATCAAGATTGAGGAAAGGCTATCGAACTCACAACTATAATTTTTTCAGACATTTATCAAGTTCGCTACCATTAAGTGTTAGTTTGAATTAAAAAAATATATGTTCAATAATAGAAAAAAAAAATTCTACACCAAATGAAAATAAATATGGCGCCACAACAATCATTTCGTCTTTAAGCAACAATTAATCTTCAAATGTAGGGCACCACTTTAAATTTAATCCATTAATGTAAAATGGCTCCAAATAGTATTCATGGATGAATTTCACGCAGAATTTTAAGATGTAATCCGCTAAGTATATTTTTAAACTGTCTAGAAATCTAGATATACCTACTCTTTGAATTTTAAGTTTATGTATGAAAATTAAATGAAAAAAAAACGTATTAAAAAACTTGATTGAAACGTATTGATGTAAATAAGAGATCATATCGACAGGTTGCGGGTTTGATTCCCACTCGAGGAACTGAAATATTTAATATTTTCATCGCTCTGGTGTCGAGGCCAGGCGCGGTTCCATCTGCGTAATGCTGTGTGTGAGATACCGCGTGAAGTTAAAAAAATGAGATCTCTATATCTTCTTATTTTTTTTCTCTTTCTATTCGTTACATTGTATTACATTCTATAATATCGTCTAAAAAACTTATGCATTTTTTTAATTTTAGAATACCTAAAATCAGTTCAATTAACAATCTGGAAGCGAAGATAAATAAAAGAAATAGTTTTACATCCTTAGGCGCTACAAATAATCGATTACAGTACTACAAAATAAAATATTTATTAAATTTAATTAAGTCTAAGTACTTTAACGCACTTATTAGTGCATATAATTACAGTATAAATAAAAAATATCAATTAAATACTGAAAAAACAAAAAGAAATCCATTTGAATCGATTAAAATCAATCATATTTACGACTGCTACTACTTTTTTTCCCGGGGGTTTTATTTCCTTTTAACCTCACTTTTACCAAAACTAATAATTCAGCTCTCAGATTGCCAAATATGACAGAGGTTTCGAGGAGGGAATCTGTTAAATCTTTACATTTTTATCTTTTTACATTCTGGGCCCAAGAATGTATGCAATCTTTTTTTTCTTTAAGAATTTCAATCCACAGTTACAGCTTACAACTAAGTTTACAATTTATATATATATTTATGCATATATTTTTTTCAATTTAAAAATATTTCAAAACCTCCATTGTTATTTCGCAACCATAGTTTATAGAAATGTTGAAACGTAACCCCGTGACATTTAAGCTGGGCTTCGCGGCGCGATTTGTCGTAATGCGTCGCTACAACTGAAAATGAGAGTGGATGGGAAACTCGGGCTTGAACAAAAACTGGATTTTGTAGGAATATTTCTATGGAAACAATTGGATTTTGGCCGGTTTCAAATCAAATGGAGATTAAATTTAAGCTTTAATTACTTATTTTTGTTGAAAAGTGCAAATGATGTAATTTAATAACTAATTTGTAAGATAGCTGTCAAAGTTGAAAAGTTGATTGTGTGCACGGTGTTGAGTTCCACCACTCAACATGGAATGTTAGTTGTGTCGCAACGGCACAAGCTGGCGACTGTAAGGTTGTGAGTTCGATTCTCACTCAAAGAAATGATTTCTTTAATATTTATTATATGTATAACATTTACTCGCTCTGGTAACCAAAACAAAATGCGTCGTTGACTTCCGCCATTCAAGCCTCCAGAATTCGGCGGAAAGTGGGGAACGGAACTTATTATCTTATTGGGAACGGAGTGCTTTAACGATTTTCAAATGGCAATAATAAATTTATCTAATATATATGTAACATTAAGTTGAAGGTAAACTTTATGTTACTTAACTATATTTAACTCAATATAACATTGCATCAAAATAAATCAAATTTCACAATGTTGTATATTATTATAACGTGAGAGTAGTCGCCTGGCTGTAGTTCGTAATGCAAGATTCCATTCCCAAGAGGAACTTAACATGCTTGTTGGCCGAGTTTACACTACAACGTACTCAGAACAGCGTTGAACGTAAAAAATATGAGTATTTCATATAAATCTTCATATTTATTATGTTTTACCGTTATTTTATCACATTTTATACTTATTTTATTCTTTAATTTATATCTCTCTTCTTCTTAGGTTGTGGGCTTGATTCCCACTTGCAGAAATGAAAACATTAAATATTATACGAGTATATTATGATCGCTCTGATGTCGAGGCAAAATACGGCATTGACTTCGGTCATTCAACACGCAATGCCTCCAAAATTGGACGTAAAATGGAGAACGGAGTGTCTCAACACTAGGTTCCCTCCTCCTACCCTGCTGTCTGCAGGATACTATATATATTTATTTATTTTTTAATTTGTTTTTCAAACGTAACTAATTTTCATCAAATATTAAATTTATTTATCTATTATAATATTCAATTATTTTCAATTTATACATATAAAATATAAAATCTTACCTGTAACCTACATATTTAATACCCTAAAATCAATCTTTACCTGAAATCTCCGAAAACAAAGCTTTGGTGCAGTGGATTTGTGAAGGTCCAACTCGGATTATCTAGTACACTGGTTCCCAACCAGTGGTCCGCAGAAGCCTAAATATGGTCCGCTAACGATTTTAATTTTATGACTGGGGATGGTGCGGCGAAGTTTCTGTTTGATTATCACAGTCAATTTTTATTATATCTAAATGCATAGTGGTCCCTGCTACCAAGAATGATATAAGAGTGGCCCTTGATCAAGAAAAGATTGGGAACCCCTGATCCAGTACAAGGTTAACAGATTCATCTATAAATATTAGATCTGGTGAGATATTGGCCTTAAGTTCGAACACTTCAACCAATAACGTTGAAAGTTCAAATTTGTAATGCAATTTTTATTTTACACAAGTTTCCAATCCATTAGACGGGCGGCGGTAATATTGAATTACTTTGCTTATAATATGTAGGTACTAAGTAGCTTTTCATAATATAATATTTTCGTAATTCCCATTTGGTTTGTTTTAATGTAAAAAGAGAATATTTGAATAATAATAAGACTGTTGCTTTTTTTAGCTTCGCGCTGTATATATCATATATAACAGGGTAAGCAGAGGGAACCTGGGGACCAAGTGTTAAGACAGTCCGTTCCCTTTAGGAGACTTTCGTTTCCCACTTTCCGTCGATTTCTGGAGTTTGATTGCGTGTTGGGTGGCGGAACTCAACGCCGCTCTTTACCTCGCTACCAGAGCGAAGACATGGAAATATTAAATATATCATTTCCGCGAGTAGGAAGAAATCAAGCCCTCTATCCACAAGACAAGAAGGACCATTGCGTTTTTGGGATTTTGTCAGATTTTAAATAAATAACATAAAAATAAATAAATAAAATAAATAAATGAATAAAGACCATATTGCAAAATATAAAACTTTAGCGTTTGATTTTTAAAAAGTATTTTTGAATACTCTTATATTAAAGATTAGTACAGATAAGATAGTTTCATTTTAAAAGGAAAATAAGTAATTATAATTTCATGGTTGCTACTTCGAGTCATACTCGGAGGAATACTTAAAAATCAGCTTCACGGTGTATCCCGCACACAGCAGTGTAGGCGAACGCGCAGAGGGAACTAGTGTTAAGACACTCCGTTCCCCACTTTCCTCTATTTATTGCGTGCTGATTGACGGAACTCAACGCCGCGCTTTGCCTCGTTACCAGAGCGACAGAAATATTAAATATTTTATTAAGCGGAAATCGAACCCACAATCTGTTGCGTATACAGTCGCACCCTTGTACCCCTACGCCACGACTGGCCCCAACTACCCAACAATAAGAAACGTACAACACCTTAAAAAACATAATAACAAGCACCATTCAATACATGCAAAGGCAATTAATTTCATATGCTATTAAATATTAAAAAAAACAAAAAATAATATAATTTTCATCATAAAATAAATACGAATTACTTAAAAAGAACGGCCATTAACAAATTGGTGAGAACAAAATAGATTCGTTGCAGGTTTCCTAGGTTACATTAATAAATCAAAACTCGAAAACGCTTCAACAGAAACCTTTTACCAACACAAACAATCGTTGAATGCTAAATTTAGTATTAATTAATATAGAAAATATGAAACTATTGTGTTTTAATTAAACATTCTATTGATAATTTTATTATTACTATTGTTATTCGGTTTAAGAGAAACGCAAGTTGTCTGAGATATTGCAATATCTTTTGTTGTTAGTATATACGTACTTTATATTAACAGAAAATAAAGATATAATAATAAGAGAACATATATTTTTATATATTATTTAGCCTTATGCTGTATTCCGCACACAGCAGGGTAGGCAGAGGAAACCTAGGGCTTAGACACTCTGTTTCCCATTTTCCGCCGAGAGGCATTGAGGCATTGCGTGTTGAGTGGCGGAACACAACGCCGCCCTTTGCATCGACATCAGAGCGAAGACGACACCAGAGCGAAGAAATGGACATATAAATTTAAATAAATATTTTATTTCCTCGAGTAGAAATCGAACCCACAACCAGTCACTGTGTGCCCTTGCGCCACGACTGGCCTGACTGTTGTTGTGTGTGTAAAATGTTTTTTCATTTTGGTTATTAAAAAATACATATATGTTCTCCAATTTTATTAGACAATTTAAATGTATATTGGCAACATTTGATTTAATTAATGCTATGCTAGCCTCTTTTACACATTTTTATCAGATTCAGCAGATGAAAATATTATACAATACACAAAATACATCTTTGGAAGTATATTAAAATATATGATAACTACGAAACGTTTACCTAATTAATTAATTAGTATTGTAAGGCAAAACACAAGTTAAATTACACAAACAAATATCTCTGGCAGCTATTTTAAAAACATTAAGCTTATGTCGAGTTCCACCTAAGTTACCCAAAATTGGTCACATCAGACCGTTAGACTCCCAGTACGTACCTGTGTTGTATGTACGTAACATAGGCTAGTAAATAACTAATAAGGCCAACACACGGCCGCGTTAGCCTTGCAGAGTTTGAAAGCCGTTGAAAATTTAAAACGTATACGATACAGCCTAAAGGTGTTTCCAGCGGTTATACCTACTGTATTTGGCCCGTTTGTTTTTCCCCCGACGACGAAATGCGAAACGTTCGCGTCTACAAAACTTTCTCGAGTTCCTCTGGTTTATAAATCTGGAGTTACTCTCTAGTATTTATAAACTGCCGCACTCAAATTTGCCTCAGGTAAGAATGTCAAAGTGAAATAAAATTCAATTTAATGTGAACATTTGCTGTATGTGATACGTAAAGCTAGCACGATTTTTGAACATTTACAGTTCAAAGTTATTGCTTTAGCAAGATGTCTTAATGTGTTTTGTTATTTGGAGTTAGACAGCCATTTTTCTATATTTCATAGTAGATACCTTTTTAACCAGTTGGTAATATTAAGTTCTGAATTTCTTCTCATATTTTATAATGTATGCGATACTAGCTTTTACATTTCAATTAGATATGACTAATATTTTAAGATAAGACATAGCCAATAAATAACCTTTCTTGATAATTGGGATATTCAATACAAAAAATATTTTTGAATTCGAATTAGTGTTTTCTGTAATTGGCGAAGCAAAATTGATAGCAGAGTAGGCAGAGGGAAGCTGGGAAACTATTATTATGACACTGCGTTTTCATTAAGATACTTACCCTTACCCTTTCCAGATTTGCCCCAAATTCTGGAGGCATTTCATGTTGAATAGCGGAACTCAACACCGCGATTTACCTCGTTATCAAAGCGAGGAAAAAAAATATTAAATTTTTCATTGCCTTGAGTGAAAATTGAACTCACACCTGTCGGTTTTACAGTCGCACGTTTGTGCCCCTGCACCATGACTGGCCTACGTTCAATAGGTACCTACCTACCTACTAAGCAATAATAATGTAATACCAAGAGCTACTTAACACAAATTTTCTGGACG
Source organism: Heliconius erato demophoon (assembly GCA_018249695.1). Classification (NCBI taxonomy): domain Eukaryota; kingdom Metazoa; phylum Arthropoda; class Insecta; order Lepidoptera; family Nymphalidae; genus Heliconius; species Heliconius erato. The sequence continues at coordinate 31,365 of DWQW01000283.1, read as the reverse complement.
AAAAGTTCTGGAGGCATTGCGTGTTGAGTGACGGAACTCAACGCGGCGCTTTACCTCAACATCAGAGCGAAGAAAGGAAAATATACATTTAAACAAATATTTCATTTCCTCGAGTGGGGATCGAATCCACAACCAGGCGATTTTACAGTCACACTTTATGCCCCTGCGCCACGACTGGCTTCAATTAATTTTAAGTATTAAAAAACTTTTTATATAATATTATAAATATGTGAGTGAGATAATAAAATATTTTGTCATATAATTAGACGTGCTATACATTCTTAACTTCCGTAAGTACAAAAGTAGATATCATACTACTATGTCCTAATTTGCATGACTCGTACGTAGTATTAGAGTTGAGAAGTCAAAAGTTTTAGAAGGTTGCTATTTTAGGTATGTAAATAAATCAAATAAATCAGCTTCACGCTGTATCCCGCTGTTTCTGCCGAATTCTGGAGGCATTGCGTGTTGAGTGGCAGAACTCAACGTCGCGCTTAACCTCGACACCAGAGCGAAGAAATGGAAATATACATTTAAGTAAATATTTCATCTCCTCGAGTGGGGATCGAACCCATAACCAGTCGGTTTTACAGTCACACCTTGTGCCGCTGCGCCAAGACTGGCCTCAAGGCCCTTATGTATGTAGAGAGAAATTAATGTCATACATTCCGTCATACTCTCCAATTTTAACCCAATTTGGAGAAATAGCGTGTCAATTTGCAAGACTAAATGTAGCACTTAGTCTTAGCACAGCGGTGATATGGACATGATTCAAATATATGTACCTAATCATTCTACTATTATACGGCGGAAAGTGGGAAATGGAAGTGTCTTAATGGGAAACAGAGTGTCTTAACACTATTTTTCCATACTCTGCTGTACGGGATACTCAACTGCGGTTTGTGGCCTTATACAAATTATAATTTTAACTTAACTTAGCTTCACGCTTTATCCCTAGTGGGATAGTCAGAGAGAACAGAGCGCTCAACGCTACGGTAATTATAATTTTAATAACGAATTAATTTTTAATTACTATACTGACTCTCTGAATGACTGTCTGAATTATTAAAATAAATAAAAAATAATTATAGTACGAGGCCAGTAGTGGCGCAGTGGCAGGAGGTGTGACTGTAAAACCGACTGGTTGTGGGTTCAATCCCCACTCGAGGAGATGAAATATTTACTTAAATTTATATTTCCATTTTTCCGCTCTGGTGCCGAGGTTAAGCGCGGCGTTGAGTTCTGCCACTCAACACGCAATGCCTCCAGAATTCGGCAGAAAGTGGGGAACGGAGTGTCTTAACACTAGGTTCCCTCTGCCTACCCTGCTGAGTGCGGGATACAGCGTGAAGTTGATTTTGATTTAAAAATAATTATGCATAATTTTATTTTACTATTTGCTTCTACCCGCAGCTTCGCTTTAGTGTTCAAATGGGAATAACTTAAAGTTGTGTCAATGGCTGAAAAATAACACGTAAAAAATTGTAACTGCCTGAGATAATTCCGACCACAGGAGCAGTAAATCGAGACTATTAACGTTCTCCATAAATATACTATCCAATACAAAAAGATTATTTCATTTCATATCAGTAGTTTCTGAGGTTTGCGCGTTTAACCAAACAAATTCTTTAGTTTTCTAAGTTCTTAAATATAGCTATCATGTAGAATTTCAATTAAACAATAGTAACAAATTATAAATAGTAATATGCAAGCAATTATTAAGTGTTCAAAATCATATCTTTACTAATATAATGTCGTCCGAGTTCGTCGTGGCCCAGGGGCACAAGGGTGTGACTGTAACGTGACGGTTGTGGATTCGATCCCCACTCGAGGAAATGAAATATTTATTTAAATTTATATTTCCATTTCTTCGCTGTGGTGTCGAGGCAAAGAGCGAGGAAATGAAATATTTATTTAATATTTTAATTTTTTCGGTCCATTTTTGGTGTCAATGCAAGAGGTACCGTCGAATTCGAATTCGAAAATGAAGAATAGTGTCTTAACACTAAGTGCCCTCTGCCTACCCTGCCGTGTACGGGATACCGAATACATGAAGCCGTGTTTCTTACACTTAATTATACTATATGTATATTTATTAATAAAATATTTCATACGAACCAATGATGACACACAAATAGATAACGAAATGTACCTAATATGTTTTGCTTTGTTTACGACGTTACGAACGCGCCAGCTGGGCACAAATCACTTCGCGAATGTCACGTTGTATGGAATTGTATGGAACACGAAGGTCGAACAGTAAAAAATAGATAATGTTACTCAATAGAAAAATGCAAGTTTAAAAAAAATCCTCATATAATTATTTTTTTATTTAACGATTTAATGATGACGATATTATACACAACAGTGGGTTACTTATAAGTAATATGTTACAAAATATATCGTTTGATCTATTTTACCTAAACACAAAGGCCAGTCGTGGCGTATCGAGGCGGACTAAAAATTAAATAATTATTCAAAAATTATATTTTCTTTTCTTCGCCATGGCGTCGATGCATAGCACGGAGTTGAGATCCGCCTCTCAACATGCAATGCCTCTAGAATTCGGCGGAAAAGTGTCTTAACACCTCCTGTGTGCAGAATATAGCGTGAAGCTGAAAAAAACAAACAATGAATAAGTAAGAGCATGGGGAATTTGTATATTAACTTAAAACAAGTGAAAAGTATGTGGGAACAGAATCATCAACCAGGACAAAATTCAATTAATCGTAATATCACTGTCAGTAGGGTTGTATACATAAAAATAAATAAATCAAGTCGTAGGGCATCGTACAATAGGATCGTTGGATTAGAGAAAATAAGTATTGTATTAAACAAGGTAGCTTAACGAATTTATTTTATTAGTTTATCAAATATAGTTATAAAATTTATGTATATTATCTATTGTAATTATAAAAAACATACAAGTGATTTTTATAATTATAGCGTCCCAGAAACACAAAGCGCTTCAAAAAGTGTTTTTTTATTACAGTGAGTGAAGCAATAAAATTTCTTATTTTCTTTTTTGTATATGTTTGTGAATGTTCGATTTTATACATATATATATATATAATATGTACATTAGCAATATCTTATACACATATATATACAGCAATATCTTATAATAGACCGTGCACAAGAACTTCATATAATTTTATATTTGATAGAAGCACCTACTTACATAAAGTAATAGTAAAGTAAAATACTCTGTATTGTCATTACAAGGGTGTTCATAATTATCGATATGATAGTACAATAGGCGGCCATATTGCTAAATGAGGAATCTCTTCCAGGCTATATTGTGGTAGAAGAGATAATGAATTAATTGGGAAGAGGTGCACTGAGTATGTCATCAATTATAATAATATATAAATTAACATACAAATACAACAATACATACACTTATAAAATTAAACATACATACATACTTATACGCATTATGTAGCTACAGAAATATATAATAATTGCATTTGTTATTTGATACTGAGGATTCTAGTGTTATACTCGTAATATTCCTTAAGCTTTTTTTTAAAGGTTGGTAAGGTTTAGCTTTTCTGACTGTAACGGTTAGAAAGTTCCACAAGCGTACGGATTTGACTGAAAAAAAAGAAAGAGATCGTGTGATTCACATAAAAACTTGAATCATTATTTGGTGCAGCTAAATAATAATTTTGTAAGAAACTAAAGCAATATTTCTATTAACTTTTAATTATCAATTTAAGTAAAATGCAAAATGTATATAATAAGTAAAATACAAAATATTATTTTAATTTTATGATGAGATTTTGTTGAATTAATTAGTGAATTATTAATATAAAATTTATCAAGAATTTTTACAAAAAATAAACACAAAAGTCAATAAAAAAATATGTAATACATTTCAACAACATATACACAAGATTCAACACAAATATACCTTTCGTTTGAAATTGGTAAAAATTTAAGTAGGTTCTACAACAATAGCGAAATTGGTAGTATCACATAATTTAACATTATTTATACACTTCTTTAACCAACTTTTATTAACGTGTCGCACATTAAAAGGCAGCTTGTTACTTAATTTTTTCATTTTCTTATATTCTATTGATTTTTTGTTGTGTACTAAGAAATCAACGTCCATTGATTTTAGCGATTTGATCACAGTACCGCCATATGCAATCCAGTGTCTCTCAAAGTATTTCCTTTCATTTTCAGGTATTGTTATGAAGTCTGGATAAAAACCTAGTTTCTTATCTTTAAACGCATCTGGTAATGGATTGTCAGGTTCATACTGACATTTCAATTTTGATTCCAAATTTGAAAATTTCCGTTTCTTATTTACAATTTTTTCATCTTTTATTTCAATTTTCGTTTTAATTTCTATGTCTTCGTCTTTAACATCTTTTTGCTTTTTAATCAAAAACGTATCAAGACGGCCATTTTTTATGGGACTTATATTTTTTTTAACATTCTTAGGGCTTTGTTTAATTTTCTTGGCCGGCGTTTCGTAATCGTCATTAGCAGTGGCTGCTAGTTTATTTAAAAGTGAAACATCCGTTTTTTCTTTAGACGTTTTATATAAATGTTTTAGTTCATCCAAGTTGGTAGCGCTGTCCCAATTTTTATCATCTCGAATTCGTGTGACTCTTGGAAATCTCACTGATATACCGTCAGCTGTGTGTAAATTTGCTTTGGTTAGCTCAGTACCTGAAAATGAAATGTAATTGTTAGTTACCAAAACAATATAAAAAAATGTTTTTTTTTACCTTCACGCTGTATTCCGCTAAGTTTCCATACAATTTTCTTGATTTTACGTGTTTGGGATAGAACTTTACCTAATTTTTTCTATTAAAATAATGAAATTAAATAACTTATTCTTCTGAGTGAGAATGGAACCCACAAATATCGCGTTTATTAATTAGGCAAACGCTGCACCACGACGTCTTCAAACAATATGTTAAATGTTTGTTTAACGTTCAATAATATAATTGTGTCTGGCTTTATTGATAAAGTTTAAAATTACATTAAATATAGATATAGATAGCATTAAATGTATGTGTTAACATTCCGAATATAGAATACGATTGAATATTTTTTGTTGAACAAAATATGTTAGACAATGTCACATATTAACACTGTCTGTTCATTGCTAGCTTTTAGCTGTGTGTAAATTATCAAAATATTAATAAATAAAATATAAAAATACTAATAAATAAAACACATCAAAATAAATAATATCATAAAAAATAAATTTATACCAGTAATTTCCCATACAGGTTGCTTCTTAGGGTCCAATGCAACAAAATCAGGCACCATGCCCTTGTTACAGTCTAACCAATTTGGTAATTTATTGAAATCTTGTGATATTTTAGACATTAAAGGTGTTAATTCCTTTTGTAATCTCTCTAAAGTACTATCGTCGTGTCCTGTATGTACTTTAGTCACAGTGACCCAACGATTACGACGTTTGTCCAAACAACCCATGAGAAATACTGACATCATGCCGCCTTTTTTACCAGTACCTGTAATTGAAAATTGATTTTTTTATAAAGATTTGTATTTCATGTTAATATAAAGTTTCCAGAATTCGGCGGAAACCGAATTCTGGAGGCATTGCATGTTGAGTGGCAGATCTCAATGCTTTGCCTCGACACCAGAGTGAAGAAATGAGAATATAAATGTAAATAAATATTTCATTTATTTAAGTGGGGATTGAACTCACAACCAGTTGATTTTATACTTTGTGCCTCTCCATCACGACTGGCCTTAAATCATGTTAAAATTCATCATCATTCAATTCATGTTAAATTTATATAAAGTTGTGCTAGTGTTAAGACAATTGGATTTCCACTTTGCTTGAATTTGAGACACTATGTGTTACACAACAGTTTGACAAGTGTAAGAGTAGAAATGAAAATAATTTGTTCCCCCAATTGGGGATAGAATCCACAACTATACAGACCAAAGCAATAGACTAAAAACATTTTCTAGTGTCTCTAAAAATAACAATTTAAAAATAATAATAAAATAACAATCTAACCAAACCAAGCACCCAAAACAACAAGATCGGCTGTATCTGCCATCGCTCCATCAAACAGATAATCCTTCTTTACTTTCAGCCAATGACGTTTCCCAGGCTCATATGTGGATTGTAAATCTTTTAACACTAATCCTTCTAGGCCTAGTTGTAAGACCTGTAATGTATACAAAATATTTTTTGTAATTGAAAATATAAAAAGGAAATAGAAAAGAGCAAAAGATTCTGTCTTTTGATTTAGTGTTGATGCTGTAACTTTTGTTTATTTCAATTATGACACAAAATATATTTTTATTTTTGATATTTTTTCCATGTATATTTAAAATGATTACATTAATGTAGTAGGATTAAATAATTAAAACATTTTACAAGATAAATTTACCTTTGAAGCCATAGAGGTGCAGTTGGACAGCATCAAACTGTATTTGTAATGGTTGTGGGTTCCATTTCTAATTAGGGGAATGAATTGTTTTCAATTTTCTGCTCTGATAAGACAAAGTGTGGTGTAGTGCTCCATCACTCTACATGTGGTATCTTAAATTTGTATGGAAATAGTAAAAAGGAGTGTCTTAACATTGTTATTTCTGCCTAACATGCTTTACATTAAAAACATTTGAAGCTAATGAAAAAAAAATACCTTTGCTATCATATTAGCTAAATCAGCTGGCTTATTAATAACTTGCTGCTCTGAGAACATGACATGATTTGTAACTTCTACCATTATTTCATGTAAAATTTCCCGCCTTTTTTGAATAGGGTAATCCATTAAAATCTCCCCATTATAATACAGACAATCAAATATATATAAACAAACTTGAGCGTCTTTAAATTCTGATTGCTTGTGAATACCTAATGTACCGAAAGGCAATGGTTTTCCAGTATTGACATCTACCATAAGAACTTCAGCATCCAAAATCAAATCATCTCCTTTAGGAAATGCCTTAGGTAAATAATCTTTAAAATGACTAACTTTGTGAGCCATTACTGGTTTCAAGGCACGAGAAAAATATTTGAACTCATTTCCCTTTTTATGGACTTGAACCCGTTCTCCATCATATTTTATCTCAGAAAACATGCCATTTGGACATTTTTTCATAGCCATTTCAACTGATTTGCAAGCCTCAGCTAACATGGGTAATACTGGAGTCATAAGACTTAGTTTGGCAATTACATTTTTTTGAAGTGAATCTTTGTGTTTTACATCATTACTTTGTGGTAAAACTCTTTTTAACACCATATCTAAGTCTCGACAAGTTTGAAATACAGTATAAGCATCTGGGTGAACACCTTCTAAAATATGTTTTGGTCCAGCATTTATTCTCAAGTCCCCTTTTATTAATCTTATCAACATTTTTATGTCGTCAAGAGTACATTTTTTTATAATTTTTCTAAAATGATATATTTGCTCCTCTTCTTTAGTTAGCTTTGAGAGGTCTTCAAGAAAATCTTCTATATTATGTATTGTTAATGTACTTTCAGATGTAGGTTTAACTGAATTTGATTTTTTGAAGAATTGTTGGATAGTATCAGCAATATCACCTTGTTCTAAATGTGTCAACATGTCATCATGATCAATACTAAAAAGTCGCGAAAAAAGCTTTACCAGCTGCTTGCTTTTTAAATTATATACCCTCTTAGAAACTTGTGGCAAAAGCATCTTACACCATAGACCAATATCTCCTTGAAATTTCTTTCCATCACAACCTTTAGTAAAAAAATGGTTTACTGTTGCAGTTTTTTCAGTATATGCATCAACCTTAGATATTTTTTTACATAAAGTAAAAAATGTCAAAAATTTGTTATCCTCTATATCCGAATCCATCTCATTTTTTTCATCATCCATCATAGTTGAAGTACTTGCTTTGGGCAATGATTCATTTTTTAAAACTTTTGCTACATACTTTCCACTATTTTTTTCAGCATAAAGCTTTTCCATATCATTAATTTTCTTTAATATAAATTCTTGATCATCTTTACTAATGTTTTCCCAATTACCAACGTCATCTATGGAATCAATACGTTTTGTTGTTGGTCGCTGTTTTAATAACGCATTCATTAAGCAATCTACATGGTGCCATGATTTCATTTGTTGGTTTTCTCCGTAAGGGCTAAAAACTAATTTTGCCATGCGTAATTCTCCACTGGGACAATTACCTTTACAACCTTTACATGATGCCCGGCCTCCTTTGGCCCGATCTACATAAAATGGTGTTGAATCTGTCATTTTTCAATTATTTTTCTATACTATTATAGAATATTTCATATACACAAAGTAAATATTTATAATCCAATCTCTAAAATAGAGTAAAATTCATTATTATCACATAATTAACGCAAATTCACCAGACAATTTAAAAATAAATAAATAGACGTGTAAATGACATAAACTTCAAAGTCAACGTCAAAACTCTACATCAGAACAACTGTCAAACGTTCGGTAATGAATGCATAGATTAACATTACAAATAAAATCAAAATAACTAACGTATATAGTATTATTACATGCAATTTAATATATATTCACTGCTAGCACGTTCAAAGAAGACTACAAAATTAACGATGAAATCTAGAACAGTTGTATTGATTTTCTTGCGCATGCGTCCTTCTACTATAAAATTTACGAATAAAATGTAAAAAAAAATGGTTTTTTTTGTATATGCGCATTTTATAATATCAAAATTGGAAACAATTAATTTAAGTCTATTTGAATTATCTTTATACGATCCGTCATATCTGTATATGATGATATATTTAAGACTCGTCTTCCAGTGAATTAGCCCAAGATGTAATTTTATCATTCTCTTAATTTTATTTGATCATGTAAAATATATATTAATCAACGCTGTTCGGACTCGATAATATATAAATAAAATATAATTCGGAACTATTAAATTTAATTTTGGTTTATTTACATTTATTTTCAGCTTCATCTTGTCATCAAGAATTTAACAGTGATGGGGCAAAACATGGCACACTTACCTCGCCTCATTATCCACTCGCCTATCCTCCCAATACACACTGCCACTACGAGTTTTTCGGAAGAGGCAAAGAGAGAATTAGACTACTATTTCAAGATTTCTTTTTGTACAAAGCACCTGATGGATCTTCAAGGTATTCTTAAATTCTTTTGATTCTTAGCTTATCCAGATAAAGATTTATGTATTTAATTTAGCTTCGGAATGATAAATAATAAACTTTTTAAAACGTATACCACATTTTTATAGTGTCTATATATAAGTTGTAGTATAATTAGTATTTATAATATTTTTACAGTTTTTAATTTAATCTGATGATATTTGAAAAGTTACGTATCTATTTATTATACATATGAGTAGAACGCATTTTATGCCTTAAATAATCTATTTATTTCTATTACCATAGGTAATTAGATGCTTAAATGCATACACGTCAGAACATACTTTAGCATATAAATATAAGAAAATTTCCATTAACATTATACTATGCAATTTAAAGTAAAGTATGTAATAACCATTTTACTCTGATTATTCCAGTTGCACAAATGTGGACTCACTCCAAGCGTTCGTTAACGTGGACGGACGGTTGGAAAACGTTGCTACCTTCTGTGGAGTCGACCTTCCTAAACCAATTATGTCGAACGGACCCAAGCTAATGCTCGAATTCCGGGGCACTCAGTCGTCGAGGCACTCAAGAGGATTCAAAATATCATATTCGTTCGTAGAAAGTAAGGAAATGATATTATGTAAATAGGCAATTTGGCATTTCCGGTTTCTTAGATTACTCCTTTATGCATTTATATATTATGAATATTTAGTATATAATCTTAAAAGAAATATCTAGCTCCAAATATGTCAGAGTATTTTTTTTATAATACGTATAAAATTTTAAAACGCAGACCTGACTGGTACTAATCCTTTGGAATAATTAATTGGGAAATTAATGTTGCTTTACCACTTATCTGTGGATAAGTGGTTTATGTAGGTTTTTAATCAAGTTAGATACTTACTTATACTCGTTTATGATAAAAGGTAAAGGACTATTATTAAAATATTTTTATAATTTTAATCGAATACTTAATAATATTTATTTATTACCACGCCACAGTTATTAGAGTAATATCTGGTTAGCGCAATTTTACTGTGCCGTAAAGTTCAGTTCGTTTACAGTAAATCATAGTCTGTGGCAAATAATAAGCCTATAATAAAGAGCTCATAGTGTTCCCTTTATTTTTAATAACACCTAATAATAATAAAATTTGAAATGCTTTTGTTAATTCGAACAGAGTTCTTAAAACATTTTAAATATATCCTAATTACGCTTCCTTACGTCAATCGCAATTTATGACTTAAAATATAAAATTTACTAAAATTATAAATCCGTTATTTTATTTTTTTTTAATTGTATTTACGTTTAAAATTTATTTTTTATTAAAATTTTATATTATACTAGTGTTCTCCGCGCGGCTTCGTCCCCTTATATAGCACAATAATTTATTTTCGCATTTTAATTACTTTCACGATCTAATAACATTATCATTATAAAGACAATATGCATACATCACTTGATAAACTTTGAATTAATTGAATAAAACATTTATTTACTAGTAATATGCATGCAGCTCTTTATATTATGACGAAGGTGGATGGCGAGAGTTCTTCAGTGGGACGGGAGTAAAACAAGAGTTATGGCACTATGTTTATATTCGAAGGTTTACAAATTTGTGTCTCTCGTACAATCGATACATGCTATTTTATACTCTTTTAAAAATACAATTACTCATTTTTACAATTTATATTTAGACACGTTCCATTTCTCGATATCAAATAATTATACTTAAAAATAACAGAAGTACAATACTTTATATGCTAATATTGAATTATTATTGATTATATTTTATTATTATTATTATGTATATTATAATTATCATCATATATTATTATTGTTAGTTAACTCATATCATATTGAAGTATAAGACAGAATATAATTGTATTAAATAGCGGCTGGTGTAACGCGAGGTATTATATTATCTGTTACATTATTGACATAACTTTATATTTTTTTGAACAGATTAAAATAAAATAACAAAACAAAACTAAATAGTAAGTGGAGCTTGCCAGAATCCTATAGTGAGAGCTTAGCGTGAACAAACGCACAGACAAATAGACAAAAAAAATTAAAAATGTTCTGGGTTCTGTTACATAAACAAATGGCCTCAATAACAGTTTTATTGATATATCTACCATGTACAAACACCGATCCCTTACGATATTAGATATTATAAGAATATAGATAAAAAAATCTGTAGGTATACCTAACGGCTTCTATCCTATAATCTTATTCTATAATATAAAAAAAGTATTATATTAAATGAATCTGTACTTAGTAATACATTTATAAGCGGTAATATAATAAAAAGTAGAGTAATCTTCGCGCTAAATACCGCAGTCATCCGGCGTTTGTTTTTTCTTCCGGTGCCACTTATGCGGGCTGGAAAACCGCTAAGCTTTTTTTCCGCATTTAAAATGTTTATACCTATACTAAACTTTTGTTAATACATATACTAAATGCTTAATAAATACTATACAGTTTTTTTTAAGTATGATAGTATTTTGTTACGATAAGAGAATTTTAACCTTTTTACGTACGTTAGTACGGCCGACGAATCATTTTAAATTTTTTTCTACTGTAATTTTTTTTCTTTCCGATTGAACAATGCGCTACACTTCAAAAAATCTCAGAGTGGCCACGTCTCTTCTACCATACTGTACCTGCATGTAGAGTAGCCGAAACTCCCATTATTTGCCAGATAATATTTTTAATTTGTAATATTTTTTATTCACAGACTTCGGTATAAGCACAGGGAGGCAGCTCAAGGAGTTTCCATGCGCATTTGTTTACAATAGTAGTGAAGTCCGCAACGGGACATTTGCATCGCCGAACTCGCCCGGTCCCTATCCGCGGGACACTGAGTGCTCGTATTTCTTTCACGGCGGACAAACTGAGAAAGTTCATTTGCACTTCACGCATTTTGATGTAGAAGGAGTTTTGCCGTGAGTTCCAGAAAATTATTATAAATTAAATTTTATAAAGTGTTATATCTTATCTTATCTAATGGTCTAAGCCTGAATGCTTGTAAGACAAAGAAAAATTATGAAGGCAAAGTAAGCGGTAAGAGAGGTAGGGGGAGACCTCGGTTGACCTTCGAAAACACAGTATCAAAGATACTAGAGGGAGATCACGTAAAAAAGTCATAAGGACACCCTGTGTGTGAAGTGGTTGATGACAGTGGACGAGGCGAAAGAGGTATGCAGAGATCGTAGCGTTTGGCGCTCCGTTCGCTCTGACTACCCCGCTAGAGACATAGCGTGAGCTAGATTAGATGTCACATCTAAGGCATATAGGATACAGACAGCTCGAGGTCAGTCGTTGTGCGAGAGCACAAGTGTGCGACTGTAAACGCGACATAAAATAAAATATTTAATATTTTTATAATAAATCAAAAGCGCGATGCCTCCAGAATTCGGTCTAGACTGAGAAACAAAATTATCCTAATAAGAACGGAGTGTCTTAACGCTGGGTTTCCAGGTTTCCTCTACATGTCCTGCCATGTGCGGGGTACAATTTGAAGCTAAAATCCGGAACTCGAAAATATATAATGAAGTACAGATTATATTGATAAAATTTTATTTTTTAATTTTAGATGCGAAGCTGTATCCGCGAGTGACTATGTAGAGTTTTCTAATTATATGACTGAAGATAGCAGGTACGGGAGATACTGTGGGCGAATGAAGGAGTTCCATGTGGAATCTGAGAGAAATTTCTTCAAAGTAACATTTAGGTCCAACGACCGATTGGACGGGACCGGCTTTACAGCAATGTATCAATTTTTAGAAGCTTCAGACGAATATCAGGCCCCGATGTACGATAAGGCAAAGCCTTTACGTAAGTATATTGGTTTGTTATATAATTGTGTTATACAATACTAAATTTTGTAATTGAACTTTTTATGTTTTAAAAAGTCAGTGTGAGGCCAGTCGTGGCGCAGTGGCACTAAGTGTGACTGTAAAACCGACTGGTTGTTGGTTTGATCCCCACTCGAGGAGATGAAATATTTACTTAAATTTATATTTCCATTTCTTCGCTCTGGCAGCTTATCGAGGCAAAGCGCGGAGTTGAGTTCTGCCACTCAACACACAATGCCTCCAGAATTCGGCAGAAAGTAGGGAACGGAGTGTCTTAACACTAGATTCAGAGGGAATAACAGCCTACCCTGCTGTGTGCAGGGTAGGCTGTTATTCCTTGTTAAAAAAAATGTTTTAAAAAATATAAACTAAATTGGTTTTAATCATTACGTAATTGTTAACAAACAAAATATCTTATCAATTTTCATAATTAAAATTCGTAAATAAAATTAACTATAGGTACTATAGCTAATGTCAATAATAGTATATTCTTATAGTTATTCAAATATATATTTTTACATGTAGCAACGGTTTGTGTATACTGTAGATGCGATGGCTGTGGATTCGATTTCCACTCAAGAGAATATATTTTTTAATTTTCATTACATTTCTTCGCTATGGTATAACAAGTGCGGCATTGATTTCCGCCATTATACTTGCATGTAATGTCACGAAAATCTCGCAAAAGATGGGGAACAGAGTGTCTTTACTTACTATTTTACTACAGCTTTATGCAGGATATAATGTGAACCTAAAAAAAATAATTATACATTATAAGTTACAAATACCGACACAGAACAACCACACACCGAAGCAGTGTAAATGTCACTTTCCTTTAAGTCACTTTTCTCCGTTTTTACATACAATTAAGCAATAAAGAATGTTGGAAAGGCTACCAACTCTCTAGAACCTACTTATATAAAAAAATATCTCCAAGGGCGTAAGAAGAAGAAACATGTATAGCAAACATTTTTCTTACTCATACTTCAAACTATAGCACATAATGTAAATAAAATGTAAAATATGACAAAATTAACAATGTGCAAAAATTACAATTTTCCACGCTCATATTATTTATCCAATGAAATCCAAATATTTTCGAAACAAAATTTGTTAACACAATATATAAATTATACCATACTTTTGTTTCATTTCAAGGATTATTTGAAGAGCTGGTCTTGGCGTCGATCCTCACAACGCATCTGCATCGTCATCTTTATCATTGATGAAGTGATACTAGAATAAATATAAATACTACTAGTCTATACTCCTGTATATTTTGTACCATAGTCTGTGCCATACACTAATTTAATAGTAGGTTCGCAATTTTCTAAAGTGATAAGTTTTCATCTACCTATTAACAACTAAAGCAATATAACACAATAAAATTTTATTCACGCTGGCACGTTATTATATAAATAAATATATTTAATTCTATGTATTGTTTTCTTTTTCCTTCACCTCCTATTATTTAGAATTGTTAAACAAATATAAGCAATTTCTATACCAAGATTTAAGTACCTCAATGATAGCTAAAGAAAATTTGATGTGTGTTGCAATAAAAACTTTTAGCAATCATATAAGTAAGTAGTCAAATAAAATTTCAAAATATAAAATCAGTTAAATAAACATTGAATATTTACTTTCACTTTAAACGTCAATTTCTTTAATTTTAGTTAAAGCTAATAGACCGAACAATACGGTTAAACACTGTTTCTACTATTCTTATACCAATTCTCTTATTTTTATTTACCTTCTTACTACAAAAACACATTATTGAGAGAGTCAAAAGTCTATTTGTTGGTTAAGAGCGCTGTCTATAGTTTATAAAAATCTCTAAAATAATATAATTTTAATATTAAATTTGCTCCCAAATAACGATAACAATAAATAATAACTTCGTTATGTGAACTGTATTGCGTATAGTTGTATTTTTTTAAAAAAGACGTTATTAATAGTTTCATATTCGCAAGTATACTGACTAACCATAAATTATACGTAATGTAACTTACTTACGGGCGAATTTTTAAAATAAAATTTTCGAGTTACCCTAAATTAATGTTATATTTAAAATATAAGCGTAGCGTTAATTTTAGATGATAAAAGATAAATTTAGTAAGTATGTTATTGGCGCAACTTATAATATTATGACAGAAAATTCATAATGAAGAAATAAATTCCGACGTCATTTAAATTCACTTCTCTTGCTTTAATAATTGAAGTCTATTAAAGTGTTTTGACCCATTTTTTTTTCACCAAATTCACGAAAAATGATGTTGTTTCGTTTATCAGCATATAGGACTGGTCAAACTAATCGGAGCTTATGGCGACCACTGTCCACATGAAATGACATCAACAAATGATGCCTATTTAGCCTACAATTTGATCAGCACAGACTTATTCTATCACCGATCTTATCCTAACTTACATGAAATATTTTTATCTATTAAATTATTATTTTTCTCATATCCACGCCTTACTCATACAGAGAACAGAGAGTGACGTGCAATACGAATAAGTTTGTTTGCCTTCTATATAAATATGTGTACCATTTCAAACAAAATATACGTACATAGGTAACGAAACGTTTGCAATTTGTACTTTATTTACTTTACCATAGAATAATTTTAATAATAAATGTCAAATAGAATTTCTAATTATTACAACATCATTGGGATAACATACTATACTTTTATGTTGTCTATTGTTATTTATATTGTTCAAATAAGTACTTCTAAAGTTGGTAAATTTTTCAAACTATAAACAGTAAACTTTTATGCTTTTAAAAGTATTTCTTTTTAAATATTTATTACGTTACACTTATAGTACATTTATACACATTACAAATACATTAAAATAGTTATCCATTAAAAAGTAAATAAAATCTTTAATTTTATAAGATTTTATCTCGTTGCATTTCTTCCTGTTGAACCCGTTCCGTAAACTTTGTTGCTTAATAAGTCGTGTGCTGCAGATTTGCAACACTATAGCTTTCGGCAGTATATCGTGCTATCTCTTTCATACTTTTAGAATTTCCTAATTACAGGTGTAAAATGGCGCTAGTGTCGTATACTGCTATCTCACTTGCACCTTTCTCTTGACATTGCTCTACAGGTGTGGTGGCGCTAGTATCGCATGTTGCTATCTCGCTCGCACCCACCTTCCCTCTCTGAACCACGCGCATTTGTTATGACGTCAGTTGAAGTTGAGCCGCCGTTCTCTTCGTTGTCGGCGACCGCTTTGCCTTACTTAACTTACGTCTCCCGCGTACTTTTTTCGATATTTTCTCGCGCTTCCAGAGAACTTTTTAACGGATTGTCTCCAAGTTTTTTTTGTGTGTTTGAACATAGTTTTTTTACACGTGTGCCGGTGTGTTTGCACAGTGTTTTGTGATCACAGGTGTCGCATTCCAGTAGGAACGCACACAGCCTCCGTTACCCGTACCCTACACTAGTAAGCTAAACAGGTGGACAAACAATTTACAATACGTAAGTACTTCATCTAAACATACTTTTACACGAGTTAAATCTGAAAGCAGCTCCAGTTATGTGTTTTTTTTGTAATATTAAACAATACTTTTATTTCAACAAAATATTGTAGAATACAATAATTGAATTCTGTAAACACACCTGAGAATTTCTTTAATAGATTCACTGATACGCCTAATTAGATACTACTATAATAACATTTAAGAATGTATTAATTACGTATTGACCATTAAAGTAAATAAACATATTCAATCGCTATTGTCAGCAAAAACTTTAAGGTATGTATGAAATGCAATAAATGCCAGACAATAACTTCACAAGTATTCTCAGTTGAAGGTCCTTACTTTAGTGAGCTTTCTAATATACTTTTATAGGGTAATTTTAAAAAGTTTATAGCATTTACAACTAAATACTACTAAAAAAATGGCTTTTATTAGTTTTAAACACTAAAATCAGTTAAAACCAGCTTTTATTTTAAATGTTTATTTTTATTCCGCTGACTAATAAAAAGTTTAGTTGTTGCAAAGTTTGTTGAAACTACGTTTTTATGTCATGTTGAATTAAATTACAATAATAAAAGTATGCAATGTATTTACATATATCCAGTTACAGTGTTAACAGAAAGTACAGATAGATAGATATATTTGATAAAAAATGGTTGTATTTATGACATTTTGTAGAAGATTATTAGAATAACTTATGTTTGTAGAATTTTACGAGTTACTTTTTCAATTAGATTAGATAAATAATAGAAAAGAAAATGACTTAACGCTTTTCCCTAACAGCATGGTAGCAGAGGGGTACCTAGTGTTAAAATACTCCGTTTCCCAATTTCTGCCTAATTTTTGCAGCACTAACAACAAGATCATTATTAATGTAAATATTACAATAATTAATTTTAAATTGGATTCTCAACTATCACGTGCGTTCATGGACATCCTGATGAAGTCATGCCATCTTTTTTACTTTTGTAGTTTTTATAAAAACATGAATAACGTCTTTAAATAGATGATGATTGAATATTTTCATATTTTCGTTTATTATTAACAAAATATTGCAAATGTTGTTACAAAATATCATATAATTTTTAGTTTCATATTATTGCTTGTTTTCATCAAACAAAAATCAGCTTCACTGTATCCCGCGCACGGCAGGCAACGCAGAGGGAACCTTGTGTTAAGACACTTTATTCCCTACTTTTATAAAATTTTTTTGAGGTATTGCGTGTTGAGTGGCGGAACTCAACGCCAGGCTTTTTAAGTTTGTTTTTAACATCATCTTTTTTTAAAGTTATTCCCTACAACAAATAGTATGTGTATTCTGTAAATCATTATATTTTTTTAGATTTAATAATTGAGTTAAGTCATGCCCAATTTTGTCATAGTGTTTGTACATCATACAAGTATGCTGTATATGAAAAAAAACGACAAAAATATTTGAAAAAACTAGAAAAAATTGTCACTGAACCATGTCCATATGTATTTGAACTATGTGTTTTAACTACTAAAAAAAGTATTAGGGCGTTCCAATTGCAATTAGTTACCGTTTAAATAACGGATATCGCTATTTAACGCTATTTATACACTTACCGTTTAATGCTTAAATTTAACTTCCTTTGAAAAGGAAATTTTGGACGAAAAAATGCTTGTATGTCAAAATCAAATTAAATTGTTTCAAATTAAGACAATTTTTGCAATGAAGATAATTTTGGCATAAAAAGAAATTTATAGAATAGATTTAAAGATTGGAATATACACTTAGTATATTACTTTGAAGTCAAAAATATTAATAATAATGAATAATAATGAGAATCCAACCCACAGTGTATTTATATAGTCAGACACTACACTAACATTCCAGTTGGAAGTTATACTTTTATCTCACTTTAAGGAAGTCATTAAAAACCATTACTTTTGTAACATAATAGTCATTCTACAAAAAGTTTTTATATTAGCTTATTTTAATATTTTAGTCGTTTCAATTAACGACTTTTACGTCATATTTATTCATGAGCCGGTGACATTTAATATGTGATTTTGGTATTATAAAAGTATTTAAATGAGATCAGATCGAATATTAATTTATTCACTGTTAAACATTTCGTAAAAATCACAATATTATATTTTATAGTTAGTTAAAAAATATATATCAACTCAACGGCCATTTTTTTAGTAATAACGTGAAACTTTAAGACCTTGTTCAGTTTTATATTCTGGTGCTTAAATGTCATTTAGCAATATATGTCCATTAAGCTTAAATTGGAATGTATTTTATTATCGAAAATACAAAAAAAATAAATAAAGACCACTCGTGGCGCTGTGGCACAAGCGTGTGACTGTAAACGCAACAAGTTGGGGGTTCGATTGCCACTCGAGAAAATGAAATATTTAATATTTTCATTTCTTCGCTCTGGTGTTATGGCAAAAACGCGGCATTGAGTTCCACCACTCAACACCTCCAGAATTCAGCGGAAAGTGGGAAGTGGAGTGTTTTAACACTAGTGCCCTCTGGCTACATGCGGGATACAGCGTGAAGCGAAGTGAAAAAGATCAACTCATTAATTTAAAAGCTAACTATAACCGAGATCATAATAATTTGTTTCCAGCAAAAATTCTGTGTGCTATCACCAATTTAGTCTATCATCATCCCAAAATGGCAGAGAAACCGTTATCTACTAACATATTGAAATCTAGCTCCATAAAGACACATGATGTAGGTCGAGTTTTCATGTCAAGACAATCGAGTGGTTATCGATATCGCTATTGTGATACTGTCCTTGCTTTATATTATATTGAAGTCATTTGCAATTCAAATACGATTTATTATATGAAATAATGTGTGGGCGATTATAAATTGGTTTCTTTCTAACGAATTCGTTACGCGTCGTTTGTTGAAAATCTAATTCGTTGTTCACAAAAAATTGCGAATGTGTTATGGTGTTCTTGAAGCCGTCGTGGTGTAGGGGCAGAGTGTGATTGTAACGCGAGGGTTGTGGGTTCGACTCTTACTAGAGGGATCAATTATTATTTCCTAAAATTTTCATTTCTTCGCTCTGGCACCAAGGCAAAATCCCGGCGCTGAGTTCCACTCAACATGCAATGCCTCGGAAACATTCGGCGGAAGTGAGGAATGGAGTGTTTTAACACTAAGTTCCCTGCACCTTCGTTCTTGTGTTGTATGCGGGATACAGCGTGAAGCTAGTTTAATTTACTTTTTTAATTTATAGTGTTCTTGTTGATACATTGTAGATACGTTCGTGCTTAAGGTAAATAAATGAATTATATGCCCGATGGGTTATTGTTTTGATAAAATCTGTAATTGAAGGTGTAATTATACTTTGTAATTAATAGGTGTAAACCTCTATTAACTTAATTATTCGGTTCGTAATTCGAACGATTTATTCGTGTTAGCATATCGATTAAGAATTATCAAACAGATGATATAACGATATACCTATAGTACTTACTACGATATACCTATAGTACTTTAGCTACTCTAATATTTCATAATATGAATCTGTTATTGAGACCAGGCTCGGCGGATAAGTACATATGTGTGACTGTTAACGCAACAGGTTCCGGGTTCAATTCCCACTCGAGGAAAGGGGAACGGAGTATCTTAAGAATAGGTTCCTTCTGCCCACCCAGATGTGTGAGAGATACAGCGTGAAACGAAAAAAAATAAAAAAAGTCTATTATTACCTGTTCTATTTCTTCCATAGTTGTTAGATGAACTTGAATGCGTGTTAACGGCAAAACGATGTTACAGGCCAGAAGTGGAAAGAACTATATAATATTAAACATTACATTAACAATAGGAAATAGATAATTCCAGTTATAATTATCTTATCTCACAATTCCTTAAATATAACTCCATAATATGTTCTTAGCTATTTCATTAAAATAAACAACCAATGTGAACTCAGGAAGCCGTTGTAAATACAGCGTCGCACTAAATCTGTCCAAACCAAAAAGCCTTTCGGCATTAGAAACCTTTCAACATAACAGTGAATTACAACAACTGAAAAATTAAAGTTCTCTTGACTTCTTAATCTACGACGTCTACTACGGTTTTGGATCATTTTAATTTGCAATCAGTTAAACTAATGTTTAATTAAGATAATTTGCCAGCTTCCTTTGCGTTAAGTTTATTGTTTTTTTCCGTTCGCATAGGAATAATGGCAATACTCGCTTTTAAAATTTTAGTTTTCTACGTACAGCCGTTTGTCTGTGGTTTTAGTTAAGTACGCAAGAGTTTTATTTATTTATTTGATATAACAATAAAAATATAAAATTTATTAATAATAATATAGTTGACTTCCGCCTCTTAATTAGCAATGTCTTGAAAAATCGGCGGAAAGTAGGGAACGGATTATCTTAATACTAGGTAGTACTCAATTTTTTATACGTTTTCCGTAATGTTTCAAAGGTTGCCTGGCAGAGATTACTTAAAGCAATAAGACCGCCTTTGCATACGTGGTTTTTTTCTTGTTTCCTTCGGTTTCCTGGTCGATTTCCAGGAGGCGCGGGTTCGAGTCCCGCTACGCTCTAATTTTTATACGTTTCCCGTAATGTTTCAAAGGTTGCCTGGCAGAGATTACTTAAAGCAATAAGACCGCCTTTGCATACGTGGTTTTTTTCTTGTTTATTTATGTTGTTAATTTTTTTTTATATTTCTTTGTGTGCAATAAAGTTTATTATATTGTATTTTGAATATAAAAAAATATATGTACTTAGTACAAAAAAGGTTTCAGCGTAAAATATTATAGATATCAGAGTATTAAATTTAAAATAAAATAATCTAACGACGTTATCTACTAAATCGCAAGTCTACAAATCTTCATTTGTGTCGGATTCGAAAAGGAGAGACACGAAAAGCTTATATTGTATACTTGTTTTGATTGAGAATCTAAAATAAAATAACTTAAAGCAATGTTTATTGTATTATACTAGTATGTTTAAGTTATTATTATATGTAGTGATTAATTATTATTATTATTTATTCTTAGCTATTTGGCATTTAGCTGAAGTATGTCAGAATAATTTTATTTTGATAATTTTTGTTGTATTTATATGATACCATGATGAAATAATATGCCGCAAAACATGTAAAAGTTACAAAGTTCAAAATATATATTTTTTAAATAAACCTACACATACTAAAATTCTATAGAAGATAATAAATTATAGAAATACCATCAGTTCCAATTATTAATAAACATATAAGGGGACGAACTCTCAAAATTTTTTAGAAAAGTCAAATATTTTGTCGTAGAAAAACTGACTCAGATATTACTTTATTGTATTTATAAAAAAAAACATTGACTATTCAACCTAAAAACAAAAAACGAAAAAAAAAACTTGTTTCTTATTTAGTAGAAAGTTGTCACATTTATTGGTTTTGTGTTTTTGTGACCTTGTAACCAGTATTTTGTAAAAAAAGATAAATTCTTTGATATCTAGAGCAAGCCAAAGCGTGATTGAGCAAATTACTACTAAATTCTCAGTTACCAATACTAATTCCTTGTTAATATAAAATATTCTAAATTACTAAATAACTCAAATTTAGTTTAAATAACTCTAATCTAATTTTTGGACAAATTATTGGAATCCTATTACAATAACGCAAGACCTTATATTGAATTGTTGTTGTATGCGAAAGGAATGCTATGCCGTGCCCAGTCTATATAAGTAGGACTAAACGCCTAATTTATACGAACTGACAGATCTGAGAACTTTAAGGGACCTTAAGCATGTAAGTTTGACTTGAACGCAACCGTTTTGTTTGTGCACGAGCTGTCGGGATGACAAATTAGATAATTACTTTGAAAACACGACGCTGTATACTATAGAGCTATTTTGAATTCTTATTATTCCATACTTAAGGCCATTTTGGAATGATTGGGAGGGTCGTCATTTGGTCCATAGCCTTCTTTATTGTATTCTGTCATTACCAAGAATATTTGGAATGTTTCTTTTTTTTTTCTCGATATGTCTCGGTTTGTGAAGAATGTGGCTTCACGGTTCGCGCATCAATGATGTCTTAATACAGGTTGGTTAAACAAAAAACAACTAGAAATTTTACATTTTCGAACAAAAATGTTCTACTTGATTTTATCTTTGGTCTTTTATGTGGCTACATAGTTACTCGCGTCGAATATATTAAAGATTCTCGGGATGATATCGTAAATAGGTGACATTTTTATCAGAACGTATAGATTAAGTTAGTGTCGACAGTAGTTTAAGTGCTTTATTTTCTTTTTAAGAGAAAAAATGGAATCGATGAAAATAAAAAACGAGGTCGAGGTATGTCTATGAATTGACTTTAAAGAACTCCAAAACTTCTAATTTATAAAAACTAAATTAAGCAATCAATGAACAGTTAAGAGCATTTAATTGACGAAACGAAAGCTAGGTCTACATGTATGATATTATGATGTAAAATCCATATCCCGTAAAATGTGGCTTTAGCCTATTTCTTTGGAAGGATGGTTTAAAACGCGTGTAAGCCCAGTTAGTCAGTTAAAACAATAATAAACTTTTATAGAATTTTCTAATTAAGACCAAATGTTGTTTTGTTATCTTAGATGTCAGAAGGGTTTTTGTCCCTTAGACCTTATAAAACCATTCAGGTAGCGGCGACTCGATTGTCACCTGTCACACAAAGCCGTATAAAGTCGACAGATACAGAGTGTTTAAAACTTTTTATTAATCGTAATCTTGTGTAAAATTTCCAAATGATTATACTTAGAACGAAGATGTCGCTTCTTATGGAAAAGAAAAAATACGACAAGCGCGAGTCAGGCTCGCACATCGAGGGTTCCGTACAAAAATTGGATGTCTCGAATTGGATGTCTTGGCTTAGCCAGTGCCCTTTAACCTGATACCTCACTTCAACTAGCTGCTTTAATACCAAATTTTGTCCTCCTTTTAAGGCTATTATTTTTTTGAAATTAACCACAAATGTGTAGTTTTCAGATTTTTTCCTACATACGACCATATTTCTTTTTTTTAAGAAAATGTAGAAACTTTTTTTGCAGGAAATCATGGGGCCGTAGATCTAGGCATATGGTTTGAATTTGAACTCGATATCTCCAAGCGTTTCTGAGATAAAAGCTCTTGACAGACAGAAAGACAGACGGCCAACAAAGTGATCATTCCTTAAAAGGTACAGAACCCTAAAAAATCATAAAATTTCGTAGTTTTATACAATTATTTAATATTTGTTTTTTCATATATTTATTAAAAGATTCAGTATACATATATGGCACAGGCTATATGTTATTCAAATTTAACATATTCAATGAAGTAACATAATGAAATGCAAAATTGCATATATTATTTACACTCGTGACTGGAAACTTAAATATCAACTTGACTGATGCAAGATTAAAATTACATCGCTTGTAACTTCGCTTCGCCTACTGTTCGATAATTTGGTTATACCATTTCAGTGTTGTCCTGTAGGCGGTAAGTATTATAATGATAGGAAAAGCGATTTTAATGATGGAGCCGATTGGAGGTTACATAAGCTAGTTTCGCTTATTTTGGTTCGTCCTTTCATTTTAATCATTTTAATGGGTCTATGCGTCATTAAAGTTATTATTATTTATTTTATTTTTCTTTTAGGCTACTATAATTAAAGCGTTTTTCGAATTAGATAAATGAAATGTTTAAATTAGTAATTAATAAGGCCAGTAAAACCGACTGGTTGTGGGTTCGACCCCACTCGAGAAATTGAAATATTTACTTAAATGTATATTTCCATTTCTTCGCTCTGGTATCGAGGTTAAGCGCGGCGTTGAGTTCTGCCACTCAACACGCAATGCCTTCAGAATTCGGCAGAAAGTGGGGAATGGAGTGTCTTAACACTAGGTGCCCTCTGCCTACCCTGCTGAATGCGGGATACAGCATGAAGCTGATTTTAAATGCTTAAATGAAAATTAATTATTTGCTAATTTAACTACACGACATGTCATTTAGTCAGTCAGATATACATTTCAAATGCGCCACAAAGGTTTCTTATCTGAAAAAAAAAATAGCAAATACATTTTCAAATTATTATTTATCAACTTAATATATTACAAAGATAATAAGTTTTAAATTTTATTGCTCTAGGACTTAGGACTAAAATCCATTGAAATGTTGTATAAGGAATGCAAAACTGCGATAGTTGTCGGCCTTAACATCTGTTAAGGGCAGGTGTAGTGAGGACGTACTTTTACATGTATAGTTTTGAATCAATGAATATGAACTATATTTAAAATAAAAATAAATAAATCAGCTTCACGCTGTATCCCGTACACAGCAGGGTGGGCAAAGGGAACCTAGTGTAAGACACTCCGTTCCCCACTTTCTGTCGAATTTGGGAGGCATTGCGTGTTGAGTGGCAGAACTCAGCGCAGCGCTTAGCCTTGACATCAGAGCGAAGAAATGGAAATATAAATTTAAGTAAATATTTCATCTCCTCGAGTGGGGATCGAACCTACGACCAGTCGGTTTTACAGTGACACTTTGCGCCGCTGCGCCACGACTGGCCTCATCAGAACGTACTATATTTCATCGTATAAATTAAACTCAATGAGCGGCAAAGTACAATTTCTATTATATAAATTATTTAAACTTCAGTATTCATTTTCTATGAACTTTAATTTTATTTTTAATTTTTTCTTATAACAAATATAAACAATACGTTTAAGTTCTACTTAAACAAATTTATTCATTAAAATTATATTTTAAGTTCAGTAATATTTTGTCTTCAATATAAATGTAGGTATTAACATAAGTAAAAACATTAAATATCGTATGTTATGGTAAGCTGACTCGTTAATACTACCAATACCTATTTTATCTACAGTATTACGGTGAAATGTGTACCACTAAATTATATTAGGCCAATCTTAGTGCAGGGGTACAAGTGTGTGACTGTAAACTCGACAGATTGTGAGTTCAATCTCCACTCGAGGAAATAAAATATTTATTTAAATCTATATTTTAATTTTTTCGCTTTGGTGTCGATGCAAAGTGCGGCGTTGAGTTGAAGAGGATCGGAGTGTGTTAACAATAGGTTCCCTCTGCCTACCCTATCCTGCTGTGTGCGGGATACAGCGTGTAGCTAATTTATTCTTTTCTATACCTACTTCATGATTAATTCAAGTTTGATAAAAGCACTGGCCGTGCTGTCGTGATTGTTTTGTCCTTGCTTCGTCGCTTAAGTCAAAATGAGTTATAGACGTTTTGACAAATGAATTGATTGTTACATATTAGAGAATGTATCAGTAAAGTTCTTCGTGGTACAATATGGATTTGTGAATTAATTATTATTATATATTGGGTAATAAAACTAGAACTCACTCACTGGTTGTGGGTTCGGTCCCCACTCGACGAGATGAAATATTTACTTAAAATTATATTTACATTTTCTACGCTCTGGTGTCGAGGTTAAGCGCGGCGTTGGGTTCTGCCACTCAACACGCAATGCGATTCGGCAGAAAGTTGGGAACGGAGTGCGTTAACACTAGCTTTCCTCTGCCTACCCTGTTGTGTGCGGGATACAGCGTGATTTGATTTGATTTTAACTCACTTTTTAAAATCAAGGCTAGCCAAGATTGATAATAAATTAAATAATATAAACCTACTTACATCACCTATTTTAATATAATAATATTATATAAAATATAATCAATTAATAAACATAAATGTAAATTCTTGTTAATAATTTCCATATATGAGTGCGTAGTACATTGAACATTCTGTTCAATTTCTTATTTGTTTTCAAAGTCATTAATTATGAATATTAATATCATTACATATATGGCCCGGTTGTGTTTATGTATGTATGTATGTTGAAGCTAATCTGAGAAAAATTTCTGTAGATTTATGTAGAGGTATATATACAAATATGTTTTGTATCAATAGTAAGCGGGAAGATTAGAAGATTAGCTACGTTATATATACGAATGTTTCACGTTATTTAGAGTTCTGTCCAGATTTTCTACAATGTTCCACAAATCAACAAAGTTAGTTTAGTTCTTAAAAAGTTATTAAAAAAATGTTTACAACACTTAGGGCTAGTTTCACCGGTTACGAATAAAATTTCAAATAGTAATAGAGAAAATACAAAATAACTGTTTCTTATATTTTTAAGGTTTTTTTTTAAGAATAATTAATTATAGAAAAATTAATTAAGGAACGATAATAGTCGGTTACAATTCATACGATTTATTACATTTTTAAATTACAAGTATTTATGTAAAAATTAAATGCATATGTCAAATATGTGAAATAAAAAATTATAGCTTGTCTGGCAGATAAGGCTGTCCGGGACTTTATCAGCCAGTGGTGAAACTGGCTCTTATAATTTTTTAATCATATTTAATATTATTTTGGTAAACAGTAAATATTTTAAATTCATTTATTATTTTGACAAAGTTTATATATAGTTAGTTATAAGGATATGCCACTAGTTTCCAAAGTGTAAAGATAAAATATTCCCATTGACAAAATTGAACACATCCCTATGCGTGGTACATCAACCTGTCTCTTCCAATCACGGCACGATTCACCGGAATGCCAATTTAGATTCGCGTCGTGTGGTACTTGGCCTTAGTCATCTCTCGAACGGTTGTTTGAAACTAAATATTCACTGCTAATTTGCAAATTTGTTTTTTTACAGTAACTATTTTTACTTTTTATTTTCTAATTAGAGATTTTTTTTTTGCTTAACGCTGTATCCCTCTGTCTACCTTACTACATGCAGGGTAGGCAATGGGAGCTTGGTGTTATTACACTCCGCTCACTACTCTCCCACTCGACTCCAGCGCAGAAATGAAAATATTAAATATTTCATTTTCTCAAGTGGGAATTGAACCCACAACCTATCGCGTTTACAGTCACACGCTTGCGTACCTACGCTACGACTAGCCTCCAGTCATAAATTGAATTTATTCAAAATAACTGCAAATTACGCAGAATTACTATGAAAAAAGTATTAGATGTCACGTACAAAGATAGCGAATTCCGATTGATCTCAGTAGAAAATTATTTTTCTCCTATATATATATATAACCTACATCCCGATATGAGATAATTAAACTACAAGTTTCTTCAAGTCGATTCCAAATTTGGTTGCTTCTTTTAAAACTGAATAGTAAATAGTCATTTAACATTTCACACCATATTTCATTTTACATTCGTTCCTTGCAAAAAAATCTTGGCTCGAGACATCTAATGCGACACGTAATATTTATTTAATCTCTTACGAAAGACATTCCTGACATGTTTAAGCCTTATGCGTGCAAAGAGAAATCCGTCACAGCTAGTTATAATCCTGGCACTATGTTTTTTTTTTACTTTATTATGATAAAATGGAAAAATTGATGACATCGTGGCGCAGAGACACAAGCATGTGACTGTAACACGATGGTCGTGGGTTTGATTATCACTAGGGGGAATTAATTATGTTTTTTTTTTCATTTTTTCGCAAAGGTTTCTGGTATCAAGCAAAAGCACGGTACTGAGCTACGCCACTCGATACGCAATGCTTCGGAAAATCGGCGGAAAGTGCGGAACGGAGGGTACTAACTATATAAGTGCACTCTGCCTACCCTGCTATATACCGGATACAGCATGACGCTGGAACAAAAATGAAAAAATTTTACAGACATACGAGATGAGTATATACATACGTCGAGTCATTTTAGTGAAACTTGATTAAAACCGGTTGCAAACGTCGTCTCTTCTTGAAATTGACGATGATTCGAGTATTGATATAATACTAAGAAACGAACATTTAAAAAATAGCATAAAACAGTCGTCATAATTGTGCATTTGTTCGACAGTCGCTGGCAGATCGGGTTTTGGAGGTCATTCGATTATCATATGCCACTCAATATATATTCTTACAGCGGGTGGTATATTTAAATATTGGAAAAATAATATAAAACTGCTTCTGTATATGGCTAAAACGACCTATAGAATGAAGTTGGGATAAAATTAACATTAACTAAAATAAGTAATAATAAGATATGTTATTTTATAGTTACACGCTGTGTCCAGCACATAGCAAGGTAAGTAGAGGGAACCTGAAAACCTAGTATTGAGACACTCCGTTTCCATTAAGATTATTGTCGGTATAGACCACATGTCTCTAAATTATACCTTATATGTAATATTCTCATGTATTAGACATCAACGAGCTCTCCCATGTCATACAATCTTTCACCTTTCAATCAAATTAAAATAATACTGTTAACTAGTTTTATATTATCATCATAGTAATATTTTAACTGTATAATTTATTCTTCCGTATATATTAACACTTTCATTTGATCAATAACGACAACCAACGGACGGAAATAATCTATGCTGACGGCGAATACTCGTCATTTACAGTTCATCGATTTAAAATTTATAGTAGAGTGCCTCTTAACGAGGAAAGAACTTCACTTTTTGTAATATATTCTTCAGTTTAATATAATGTATAGTTAGTTCGTCTTTTCTTTATACATATATGTAGAGAAATATATTTTAAATAAAATTAATTTTGATTTTTTTTGTTCAATAATGTTACATTAATACTTATTTAGAAAACGTATAAAAATTTGAACGTAGCTCGCGCCTCCTGGACACCGACCAGGCGCTCTGACCACTAAGCCATACGTTTTCGCCAAGCTACGTCGAAATTTTTATACGCTTGTTACAATTTATTTATGTTGTTAGTATCTCTGTAGGGAGATTTTTACAAATTTCCGCTACCCATAGATAATAACTAAGAAATTATCGTTTGGCGAGAGAGATATATAATAATTATTTTTTTAAATATTTTTTAAACATTTTAACAGTGTTATTCCACACTTAGGAAAGAAAAATACTTATTTAGAAAACGTATAAAAATTTGAACGTAGCTTGGCGAGAACGTATGGCTTAGTGGTCAGAGAGCCTGGTCAGTTTCCAGGAGGCGCGGGTTGGAGTTCTGCTACGTTCAAATTTTTATACGTTTTCTAAAAAAGTATTTTTCTTTTAAAAATGTTTAAAAAATGTTTCATTAAATTGAAATTAATAGAAAAAAAACCCAGCATCAAACCTATTTTTCACATACATAAACTCACAAATCGTCTGACCTTTATTGTTAACATAGACACTTACACGAACAAACAAACATAATACCAGTAACATTAACGCCGCAAGATTCTAAAATAGGAGTGAGTTTGTAAGCAATTTCCTTATTCTCAACACGTAATGCGGAAATTATTTTGTGATTTCGATGTCCCACTATCTTCATTGTTATACAAGAAATATTATTTCTCGATATTCCCCTGTTATCTGCAGACGTTGCATTCAATGCGGTTTGATGGATAATTCACTTTTTGCTTACTTCTAGTATCTATTATAATAGACTGAGAGCTCAGGGCCTCCAAACCTACGTCATTTTAGCAAAACTGAATTTTTTAGGACTATTAGTTTAATATGTAGTTAGGATGGTATTGTAATGGAGGTCAGTCATGGCGCAGGGGCACAAAGTGTTACTGTAAAACCGACTGCTTGTGGGTTCGACCCCCGCTCGAGGAGATGAAATATTTACTTAAATTTGTATTTTCATTCCTTCGCTCTGGTGTCGAGGCAAAGCGCGGCGTTGAGTTCCGCCACTCAACACGCAATGTCTCCAGAACTCGGTGGAAAGTGGGAAACGATGTGATGTAACACTAGGTTCTGCCTACCCTACTATGTGCGGGATACAGCGTGAAGCTGACAGTATGAGGTATAATTATTTATAAACTACTTTCCAATGATTTCTTGTTGTACATTGTTATTTTAATAATAGAAACACTTCGTTCTAAAATAAACTTGTTTATTATTATTAATTATGATAATGTAATATTAATATATTTAAATTATTACAAATTTATGTGTACAGGTTCTCATAACAATGAATACGATTTAATACTGGTGACCTAACCTTGACAGACACTTTGATCACCTTTCATATCTAAATATATTGCCTATTAATATTAGTAACTGCTTATATATTATCATAATATAAAAACATATAAGCAGTGATGTAATAAATATTAGATATTTATTTAAATATTTTAAAATGCAAGTAAATATGTTTTATTGGCTTTATTGTAAGTAGGCCTTGGCACGATTTCCAAAATGGAAATGTGTCAGATATTTGCCTCTTCATTTTATTTAAACGATCAACAAAAGTGCGAAAATGAATGAAGAACAACAATGTAGGTTAAAAATAATAAAAACATACGAAAAAATTAAAGAAGTAAAATTAAAAATAAAATTAAATCAGCTTCATACTGTATCCCGCACACAGCAGGGTAGGCAGAGGGAACCTAGTGTTAAGACACTCCGTTTCCCACTTCCTGCCAATTTCTGGATGCATTGCGTGTTGAGTGGCAGAACTCAACGCAGCGCTTAACCTCGACACCAGAGCGAAGAAATGGAAATATAAATTTAAGTAAATATTTCCTCTCCTCGAGTGGGGAACGAACCCACAACCAGTCGGTTTTACACCTCGTGCCGCTGCGCCACGACGGGCCGGGGGAAAATATATATTTTTTGATTATAAGTATACTAGCGGACCCGGACGCGGCTTTGCCCGCTTAAACTTTACGAATAAGCATAGATATATTTAGGAAATTGTTTGTGAAAATATCTAACTAATTTAAATAAAAAAAATATAAGTAAACGTAACCATAGTTAAATAATTATAAAAAAACTAAACAAAACCAGCTACATTATTAATAATTTTATCTCTTTCTGTCTTTCTATTTCCCCGAGTTAATATCCAGAATAACTGAACTAATTTTTATTGGACTTTCAGTGATCGATTTTACTGATTTACCCGGGAAAAATCTTTTTACTCGTTTTCCTTGCGCGCGTACATAGATACTATATGAAATAACTAA
>DWQW01000282.1:0-62629 GCA_018249695.1 Heliconius erato demophoon | reverse complement strand
GCTAACGATACCTTCGAAGACCCCACAATATATCTTTCTTTGACGGGGATCTCAACTTAATCCTACTTTCAGAGAGTCCGCAGCTGCGCGGATATTACAATTACAAACGTAGAACCATTGATTTTATTATTTTGGTTATTAAGTATTTATTCAGCACGTAATGCCTCCAGAATTCGGCAGAAAGTGGGGAACGGAGTGTCTTAACACTTGGTTGCCTCTGCCTACCCTGCTGTATGCGGGATACAGCGTGAAGCTGATTTATTTTTTATTTATTAAGTATTTATAGTATACACATACATACTTATATATCTATTTTGTTTAGATTCAAATGATATTATAATATAAATTGAATAATATTTACAAATAATTTAACATTTAACGTTAGTTATCCCTAGAAGTAGATCTTGGTAACTAAATTAGCTTAATTATGATAAGTAATAGATCTGTATATAAATAGATTCTTGTATGGATTTGTGGATGGAATATGAAGTATGTTGGTATTATGTAGAAACAGTAAGGTCTGTGGGTTCAGATGGTTTGCAAAGTAGAACATGAATTCAAATTATAACTGGATCAAAAAGAACGTGTTACTGAAATGCGACGGTTTTGGGTTCGATCCCCACTCCAGGGAATGCATTATTATTTCTTAATATTTTCATTTCTTCGTTCCGGCACCAAGGCGAAAGCCCGGCGTTGAGATCCGCCACTCAACACGCAATTCCTCGAAAAATTCGGCGGAAAGTGGGGAACGAAATGTCTTATCACTATATTCCTTCTGCCTACCCTGCTGTGTGTTGATTTATTTATTTAGAATTTCATAAACCTAATTTCAACATTCTAGTAAATCTGTAATACTGAACAATCTTCACCTATTTCTATTCTTTTAATATAACGTACAAATATCTTAGCAGAACAAAATAAAAGTAAAAGATAAGTACGTCGCAGCCACCGGTCGTTTGTGTCTCGAAGATTTATACGTGAAATCTGCGGAACAGAAGAATATTACCGTTGCCCATGTGATATATGTTTCACCTGCTGACTGACGTCCTTTGAGAATTGGACTAAAGCGCTTTAGTCATAGAATAGCTTTGTTTATTAGATATTGATTGCATGAATTATTCATCCTTCTAATATTATAAAAGTCAAAGTTTGTGTGTATGGATGTTTGTTCCACTTTGAAGCAAAAACTACTGAACAAATATAAATAAAAGCTTGCAGTAATATAGTTTATACATCAGAATAACCCATGGGCTATAATTTAATTATGTAAAAGTCAACAACAAGTTTGGGTTGCTGGTGTAATAATAAAAAAATAGACAAACGCGAGTCGGGTTCGCTCACCGAGAGTTCTGTACAAAAATTGGAACTCTCGAGCTTTTTCTGAAATTCAAGATTAGTTTAGCCAGAGTCTTTTCATCCCATATCTCACTTGAACTAGCGGCTTTAATACCAAATTTTGCCCCCCTTTAAAGGCTATTATTTTTAAGCATTTAATCACAAATGTATAGATTTCTATTTTATTAAAACTATACAAAACCGAAAACTATACATGGTACAAAAAATGGTAGTCCATTTCCTGAAGAATTACCCTATTAATTTTGATTCCCTTTATAGTGACAAAATACGCGTTTTTTTGACAAGACAAAACACGGCTTTAGGTTCCGCCATTCAACAAGCAATGTCTCGAATATTGGACGCAGTGAAGGTTCCTCACTGGGTCCTCCTTCCTCCCGAGCTATATCCAGAAATTATATATATATTTTAAAAGACTTTTCTTCTTTGTTTAACACTCTTGTCAGAGCGGCCGTGGTCATCACAAAGTGACATTAGGGGCAGATGTTATACGCCTCACAAATATTCGCCACTCATCTGAGATAACAATATCTTGTTGCAAGTTTTCAGAGAATTTGTCCAAGTGTCCCGACCTCGCGCCCTTGGGGGCAGTAAACGAGATATGTATACGAGAGTATTATTTTCATCTTTATATGCATTATATCATATTTTACGATGTAAGTTGTTGTTTTCTAGTTTCATACACTATTGCTATGAAGGGTCACTATGAATAAAAAAATGTGTTTCTTAAATTATTGTAATTTACAAAATAAAAAATTATAGTTTACATATGTTTCTTAACGATTTACGAGAAAATTTATTGTCAAGATACTCCATTCTCCACTTTCTACCTAAATTTGAAATATTGAATATTAAAAAAATAGTTAATCACTATAAGTGTGCATCGAACCTACAACCATCCTCCGTTATATTCCACTATGGCTTTAAAAACATAACTTATAAATTTGTCGTTTCCCGCCATTCAATATACAATATCCCAAACGGGAACGAAAAGAGATAACAGAGTGATTTATTATTAGATTCACTCTACGCACATAGCGCGATGTTGAAGTTGCGTAAAATAAAATGAAAATGAAAACGTAAACTAAAGTTAATCTTTTTACTTCACGCTGTATACTGTATATAACGGGGAACCTAGTCAACACTAGGTTTAGATGCTCATTTCTCCACTTTCCGCCGAATTTTTCGAGGCATTGCGTGTTGAGTGGTGGAACTCAACGCCGCGCTTAGCTTCGACATCACAGTGAAAAAATGTAAATATTAAAACTTTCCTTTCCTCGAATAGGAACAGAACCCACACCTGTCGCGTTACAAATCACATGCTTGTGCCCCTGCGCCACGACTGGCCTTCTGTAATTTTATTATGCCTACAAATTTTATTTAGCGAACCCATCTCGAATTCTATAGAGCCAAATATGAAAATGGCTAAATAATGACATGAGAAGATATTTATCGTAATATAGTTGGTTGTGGGCACGTACGATGTGATTTGTTCCCGTCCCTCTAATAACGATCTCGATAATATTTGTATGAGGTCGAATATTGGACGATGTTTCGATATTCGTATACCGATACGGAGCAGTTTATTGCGCTAATATCTCGTTTGAGGTCGTCGGACGGTGATACTCGGTGCTGTAATTGGCGGACTTAATATGAGTGTTTGACAAAATTATTTATGTTCTACCAATGGAAATATGTAGATATTTTAAAATTTTCAAGTTACATTAAAACAGGTGTTGTATGTATAGTGTACAGAGTAGGCATAGGTAGCTTGGGAACCTAGTGTTAAGACGCTCTGTTCCCATTAAGACTCACGCCACAATTTCCGACAAATTAAGGAGGTGTTACGTGTTGAGTGGCCTCGAGTTTGCCTCGTTACCAGAGCGAGGAAATGAAAACATTAAATATTTAATTTTATCGAATGGGAATCGAACCTACAACCCATTGATATACCTATATATCACCTATGTGAAATATGCTTGATTTTCTTTATTTTATAAATTTGTAAAACAGAAAGAGAAGGAACAATTCCATAGCAAAAGAAATATTAACGCTATTATTAAGGAACTGTAGCACTGGTAAATATGTACTGATATTTTTATGTAACTTGAAGCTTAAAAGTATCTCAAATGGATTATTTATTTATTTATTGATTTATTTATTTTTTTCAATTATTTAAGAAATTTAACAAAAAGTAATAATACAGCACAACATAACATTTGAATAATGATAACGGTTTTAAATAGCTCATGTTTAATATTTCTCTCGCGAATTTCAAATAAGACAAACACAATTCATCGGGAACTATAAAAGACATACGCCCGACCAGTAATTACTGCAAAACATTGGCATATTTGTATTATTCCAAATATTACCATATTCTGCTTTCGTTCTCTGCCAAATTGCTTCCAATCCGCTTTCGATGTAACACCGCGCTGTACAGCGCTTGACTAGATAGGGCCCCGGGATGGTGATCTACATACGTATTAGGCTGAATATCCGGTCAGAAAGAACGGGATAAGCCGTGTTCGAGGTTGTTTTAATTTTTAGACCTTTCTTTGTTTTGGGACAATTGTATTGTGGACTAAAGAATACGTACTTATTTACATGATATACTTACATATAGCTAAGTGCCTGTAAATGTATAATTGGTAGCATCTGCCACAAAGTGACTTTACTGTTAATTAATTAATCAAGCTAATATGATTTTAAGGCAGATCTCAGAATATATTTAACTGTAATTATTGTACATAAAAATATTTATTTTAAATAGTCAGTCACATCAGGGGCCATCGTGGCTCAGGGGCACGTGCGTGTAGCTATAACGTGATGGGTGTAGGTTCGATTTCCACTGGGGGTAGTTAATTAGTATTAAATAATATTTTCCTTTCTTCACTCTGTTAACGAGGCAAAAACTCTCTGGTAAAGACGCAATAAAATGCCTCAGGAAACGAAAGCAAGTGGGCAACCAAATGTCTTAACATTAGGTTCCCCACTTCAATATGCGGAATACAGCGTTAGAAAAAAAAACATTTTTTTATGAGCACCATTTAAAAAATACCCGAAAAAATTGGTTTTAAAAAGTGATCTCCAACAGACTGTATTGTTAAATACAATAATAAGACATTATTAGAGTATTAAAAATACACGTCTATGCAAATGGAAGTACATTCAAATAGTATTTCTTATTAACACCGTGTAGACGCTGAAAACAGGAAATTGAATTATATTTTAAAACTGCTCCAGACGAACGATGTCGAGGTCCCTCCTGAATATTGGGAGCGCGACTCTCGAATGATCATTTCAAAATGAAAAATTCTGAACGTTTCGAATGTTCAAGCGTCACATCACTTCGCGATATTGCATTCGCTTAATTTGTATTCAAGAACACTTCAAGGCGCATTTGCTAATAACTAACAGTCTACTCCGAACTACTCCCAAAATGAGCCCATCGTCGATAGAAAAGGTAATTTCAATTTGAAATTTTAAAGACTTCCGTATTTATGTTTTTAGGTAAATTTTGTATGACGTTAAAATTTGCTAGTGGCGACATTATTCATCATATGGTGTGTTCGATGTATTTTTTGTTCAACCGCTGGCTAAATTAGGAAAAAAATTTTAAAAGGCGTTGAGTTCCAGTTCTTAGCAAAAAAAAAAATAAGAAAAAAACGAAAAGAAATCTATGAATTTTTATCATACCTAAATAATGAAAGTCACGTCTATAAGATTGTATTCAAATTCTCTGAAACAATATGATAGTTACAAGTCGTTCAAAGTACTATTAGCTGCCGCAGATAGCACTCTCCACTAACAACTCCCCTGAACATCATTTATTTGGACAAACGACTGCTTCCAGACAAATGGAGTCGTTTGCGTGTCTCCCGCTGTATTCGACTCGTTTTCCAACTGAATAGATCCAATCATGCACCAAGTTTAAACAAGAGGAGTTCGCAAACTATATCTACACTACTACTACAGATTATATATTAGCACAGTCTATACATTTTGAACTATTATGTACATTTAGAAACATAATCTCATCGGAGAAAGTTCAAAATTGAAATATATGTTTGTATTGTATAATGATTTACATATTATAACAGAATTCGAATAGTTCAAATATTTCTATTAATGTATTATAATTTCAGATAATATATTTATACTTTCAAAGTACTTATATTGATTTTAAAGTTTTAAGATTCTTTGTAGCTAATAACAAAAAGAACATATTCCAATTCAATTCGTTGATTCACTTTTCGTTTATTTCAAAGTTATTACACGTTGAGTGGTGGAACTCAATACTGCATTCTACTATAACAGATTTTACTTTCCTAACTGGGTTTGAATGAACAGTCAAAAGCGTCAGAAACAAAATTTCGGTACTATTTATGAGTTCATTAGACTATCATAATATTTATTTCTCTTACGTCACATACTATCTCTAAGAATTATTATAGTATCTGCACGTAAGCACCTTTATCTACAGGCTCGTACTTAGCTCTGTGAGAATTCACTAGATAAAGTGCTACGTAATAAATAACAGCCTGCAGACGTCAAACAGAAGAGTTTTGTATAGCGAATGTATATTGTGAATATTGTTTTACTTCTTTTTAGCTAATCCTATGTTTTTTACTTTGACTATTAATAAATTTAACCACTACTAAATTTAATTTTTTATAGTTATATTGAATTTTAATGATATAGTCGTTTATAAGAATGTAACGTAATCTTCACTCTTAACATTTACATTAACTTTACAAAAAACCTTCAATTCTGTTTGCGTAGACTGTAAACAAAAATTAAAAAAAAAACACGCTTTTGAAAAATTTCCAAATCATTTAATATTGATTAATAATAAATCGATAGTCTCTCTTGCCCCATACATCTCAAGTATGCGTCGTATCGAGCTCCAGATAAAATATTTTAAGTATCGCAGCTTCAAAGATTCTTTTTGTACTTATATTAGAATTGTCTGTTTTCGGAAGTCGTAAGCCTCTTACTCGTCGCACTCGAGCTCTGTAACGACTTAGAGTGACATCTGACAAGTGATGTCGCGGAAACGTGCTAGTTGTTGCGGAAATTTTCAAAGAGTATATAGAATTTTATCCTCTTTGCGTGGAGATGTATTACTACTTATATTTATATTAAAAAAGTTTTCGAGATTACTGTTTTTCTATAAATTTTATGTCTCAATATTTTAGGAATAGTTATGGTGATTGACCAAAAAAATATTTATACTTCACGCTGTACCTGCACATAGCAGTTAAGGCAGAGGGAACCTTGTGTTAAGGCACTCCGTTCCTATTAACATTTTCCCGCTCCCGCACTTTCCGCCGAGTTCCGAAGGTTTTGCGTGTTGAGTGGCGGAACTCGACGTCGCGCTTTGCTTCAACACCACAGCGAAGAAATGGAAATATAAAGGTAAATAAATATTTCATCTCCTCTCCGCTCCGCTGCGCCACGACTGGCCTCTTATAATGTCTTTAACTTACACGGTTGCACATCAAAATTAAATATTGCATTTAATCGAGAGGAAATAGAACCCACCCTGCCGCGTTCACAGCTTGTTTCCCTGCCCCGGCTGGCTTGTATAGTGGTAATAATTTATTTAAATATATTTAATATGATGATTTCACATGAAATATTATCTTTGTATTTTCAATTTTACCAAAGAACATTAATCATTGGTCGGAGTGCCGAAGTGGCTTTCTTTAATATTACCTGTGCTTAAGATTATCTTACTTTACGCTTTTTATGTTAATGCAATTATATTCGAATTTTTCGTATGGTTTCCTTTCTTAACAGAAACCGTAGTAGCTCTAACAAATGGTTTAAAATTATTCAATATTATGAGCATTCTGGATGAGCGGTCGTGTCGGTGCGCGACCTGCCGCCGCCCCGACCCCGCCACCAACAAATACGCCGTGAAGTGTTCTCGAATACAGATCAGGCAGCACATGCAATTACACGAGTGATGAGACGTTTTGAACGCTCTCCAACATACATGTTCGGAATTTTTCATTTGAAAAAGATGGTTTGAACGTTGCGCTTTCAAATATTTGAACTCTAATTCATCTCATGTTTCATTTGATTTTCTTTAATGCTACAGCGTATTTTAAGGGTTCCGTACGTCAAAAAGTAAAAACGGAACCCTTATAGGATCATTTCGTTGTCTGTCTGTCAAGATTATTTATCTCGATCTGAAATTCATATCAAATATTTATTATATATGGTCCTCTGAAGTTTATAAAAAATTAAGTATTATACATTTATATTGCTGTAGTTTATATGAAATGTACACAGTTGCGCATTCGCGTATTATGAAATTTGGCACGAAGTGAGAGCTGGTAAAATGAAAATAAAAGGAAAAATCCAAGAAGAAAAAGATATTTCACAGAAAAAAACATTATAAACTTATATTTGTAGTCCAATTCAAATAAAACGAGTCTATATGTCCGTAAATTTAACGTTGTCAACTTCTACAAATCGTCATCCCCGTTGACCTACTATCGTGAAATTGATACGGAAGTCTCTTTGGCCGAGTCCAACTCTCACTTAACCGTTGTTTCGTATAAATAGATATATTATAACTAATAAGCGCTTAAGCTTTCCTAAAGATGGTTTCATTATACTTATAAATAATCAATAGGTCACGTACGTTAATATAGAAAGATGGCAAAAGCAAATATTATCGAAAGAAGGATATTCATTGATCATTAATCACACTCGCACGGCAAATCCAAATTTACGACACGTTCTGTATTGTGTTGCAATAAAATTATTTAAGACTGTTAACCATTCTAGCTCTTTGATATTGTTTATTGAAATGTAAGAAATGATATATAATACATATCAGATCTAGATATCTAGATTTAGATATTAGTAGATACTAGTATCCGCCACATGCTGTGCACGGCGGGGGGAGCTCAGGGAAGCTACGTTGCGCAAAATTTTGCAAAATTTTTGCAAAATTTTCTGTTTAGTCCGCATGCGCTGGGTTAGGTTAGTCAATGTTCAATCTGTGCGTGTAAATTTCAAAGCGTTCAACAGCTTAACTATATGGAATACATTTTGACCATTCACTCAAAAAATACAATTACAATTATCACCAAACTACTTTGCCTGGACCACCGTGTCGTCCATAACGTTCCTGCAAAATTTTAGAACTGTAGGTTTAACGGTCTAGGAGAAGTAGCATTACAACGAAACACACTTTTGACCAGTACGACCAATTAGTAAACAAAATTGAAAATTAAGGCTGTCATGGCGCAGCGGCACAAGCGTGTGACTGTAAGCGCGACAGTTGTGTTCGATTCAAGGCTTTGATTCCCACTCAGGTAAATGAAATGTGTTCTTTTTTATCTCGGTCTGCCAACCCGGAAAAGCGTACTGTTGAGTTACGCCACGCAACACGCAATGCCTCGAGAATTCGGTAGAAAATGGAAACGGAAGTATCTTAATGAGAAGGGTTCCCTTAGGTTCCCTTTGACTACCCTGCTACATGTGGAAAGCTAAAAAAAATAAAAGTAATATATTTTATAGGTAAGTTAAAATTTTGACTTTTTAATGAAAACTACCGGATATTTAATATTAGTTTTTTTTTTAAAGCTTTACAAATTTTTGCTATATTTCCTAGCTTTAACAGTATACGCCTTTGAAACTGTATTTATATTTACGTATTATACTATTTAAATAAGAAAAGAAATGGACGGAATAATAGTAAAAAATATTGCTATACATATTCTGTATACATCAATTCAGGAAGGTATTCAGGCAGGTATCTTACTTTGATCATATTGTTGACGTGGCCTAGAAAATAACTCAAAGATGTGGAAATATATACATTATGCACTTTTAGATGTTGTTTCAAATAGGAGTTACTGAGATTACATCGGGTGTTTTTACCAAAAACACAGAACACATACAGAATAGCAGGTACTAGCGAGGATGTCACGGTGAGAATGAAGAAGAACGTGCTCAGCTGGTTTGGGCTTGTGGCAGGTAGGGGGAGACCTCGGTTGACCTTCGAAAACACAGTATCACAGATACTGGAGGAAGGTCACGTAAAAAGCATGAGGACCCCCCGAAGGGCATGTATGAAGAGATTGATGACAGTGGACGAGGCGAAAGAGATATGTAGGGACCGTAGCGTTTGGCGCTCCGTTCTCTCTAAGCGTGAAGCGTGAAGTGAACAGGGTTCGTACTTTGGGAAATATTTTTTTTAATATTTTAATATTAATTTGATATATACATATATATATAATATATAATTATAAATTCATTAATTTTGTTATATTGATAAAAAAAAATATTAATCATTTATTTTCTTTTAAAAGAAAAGCGTTGAGTTCTGCCATTCAATATGCAATGCCCCACAATGCGAATTTAATTTGTACCTGTCAATTATAAATTATAAATTTCAACTTTGTAAAGTTTATTACTTTAATACTTGTATTCATTAACATAAGATGAGCTCATTTGTTGTATTTTAATTTTTAACGTCTTGCAATATTCTAAGTAAACTTAATAGACAAAGTTTAATAAACTCAGAAACTGCTCATTTACGCGATTTTGAAATGTATAGGATATATAATATTTTATAGCAAGTTTAAGACTAAAATGTAGTAAAGTAGATCAAAACGATTACAATATTTTATTACTTGTTCGAATTAAGTAACAATGTTATTATATGAAAATTTTTGGTTTTACAGATATAAAGCTTCATCTTGCATTCAAAGATGAAAAGACAACTTATTCTTTTCTGAAAGTATTCCTATCAATTGCATTGAACTAATACAAATACTTGATGAAGTCAAAAAAAAATCAAAATATTTTTTTTATGTTTTTTCAAATGAATGTTGTTAGTAATCAAATTTCCTTCATATTTCAGTAGTAATTCAAAAGAAATCTGTATTCACTTAAAGTAAAAACATTTCAATTAGAAATCCGATATAACGCGTTGTAGATTTTGTTTCATAATTTTTTTGAACTTATTATATTCTCCCTTTTAACGTAACATAAGCTTTTTTGGGTAACAATTAAGTAGAGTGTGAATCTTCTGTAATTCTCTAAGAAAAATAAAAATACAGTTTATAAGTAGAATTATAATATATACTTTCTTTGAAAGCGATATCTTTTCCAAGAAGTAGAGATTATAGGTGGGTAGTATTTATTTGAAAATATCATCAGAGTGACCTAAATAAGGATAAAATTCTATTACCAGGAAAACAAAACAAAATATAGCAATATCTTACCTAAGATAGTCGCAAGGCAATATTTTTTTCTGATATATCTAATTTTATTAGGTGTTTATTAAATATTTTTCTTCGTCCTTATAATTCCATTAACTTGAGAAAATGAAATTAGAGCAAATATGTACGACTTTTTTTATCATATTCTTTGAATTCTCACTTGTTGTATATTACGTTGTATTTAATAAGTTCAGACGCGTCTCACCGCTTAATAAATAAAATATGAAGCACTTAAATTCTTAGGTAAACTTTTTTTCGCCTACATTATTTATTGAGTAAAACATCGCTAATGTAGCAAAAAAAGTTTTAAGCGGATAATGTTTTCAAGAATTGCTTATTTGTTTTGAACGTTGTTTTAGAATATTCTTTATAGCCAGAGGAGGCCTAGTGTTAAGATATTCCGCTTCCCACTCTCCGCCGGATTCTGGAGCTAGTGCGTGTTGAGTGGTGGGTCTTAACGCAGCGCTTTTGCCTCGATACCAAAAATCATGTTGAGAAATATATTATAATTACAACGTACCTATATCAAATTTTTGCAGAAAGATTTATTTAAAAATAAATATTATATATTTCAATTTATAAGCTTAAAAATCTTACCAAATACCTTTTAGAGGCCAGTCCTGGCGCAGGGGCACAAAATGTGCCTGAAAATTGACTGGTTCTGGGTTCGATCCCCACTCGAGGAAAAGAAATATTTATTTACATTTGTATTTTCATTTTTTCGCTCTGGTGTTTAGGATAATATATTTTGAATAAAATGTAAGGGGAAGAAATAATTGTGATCTTATACACACACCATTAACAAATAACATCCATAAAAAACATTCAATAAATGTAACTCGATATATTTAGGCTTGAT
Source organism: Heliconius erato demophoon (assembly GCA_018249695.1). Lineage (NCBI taxonomy): Eukaryota > Metazoa > Arthropoda > Insecta > Lepidoptera > Nymphalidae > Heliconius > Heliconius erato. The sequence goes on along the minus strand of DWQW01000282.1, from coordinate 51,166 downwards.
CTAAATTTCATATTAATTATAATAATATATTATACCATAGTTCCAAGTTCAAGGGTTCTATTTGTCGTAGCAAGTGTCCGGGGGCGGTGGATCCCTTACGAGGAGTAAGATATATGAGTTCTACTTGCAATTTTCCTCTCGATATATTTCAGTTTACCAACACCATTTAGGATTCATTTTAAGTTTGGGTTCTATGAAAGGGGAGAGTGAAAATTTGTTTGTAATTTAGTATACATATACTCGAATATCAATTATTTTAATTATAGGTTTTGTATGTATTACTTGTAGAGGTTTGACGTAATCTCTACTAAGTGAATATTAAATCATAATAGGATTTACTAACCTAAAGTTCTATATTTGGGCGCAGGGGCACAAATGTGCGATTGTAAATGGCCAGGTTCTGGGTACGATTCCTACTCGAAGAAATTAAATATATATATTTTTTCATGTCTACCCTCTGGTAACGAGACAAAGTGCGTCGTTGAGTTCCGCCACTCAAAAAAAATAATCATATTAAGACACTTTCATTCCTCAAAGTGAGGAAACGAAGTATCTTTATAAGGAGCAGAAAATCTTAACACTAGGTTTCCTCTGCCTACCCTGCGATGTGCGGGATACAGCGTGAAGTTCATCTTCACGTTGTATCTTGGCAGGCAGAGGGAACCTAGTGTTAAGACATTCCGTTCCCCACTTTCTGCCGAATAACATACAACGTGAAGTTATAGAATAAAAAGGTTCTAAATTAAAAAAAAAGTTTTAGACTTTCAATGTGAGGAAACAGAAAGAAAAATAGAGAACCTAGTGTCTAGACAATACGTTCTCTGATAGAATATTATAATAGTATAGTATGTATAAAATTATTTTGGGCACGTCGAACGAATGAGTAAAAGTGAGCGGTAAAAGGACTAGGGGAAGACTCGGTAGACTTTCAAGGCACAATATCAAGATACGGGGGGAAGTTCACGTAAATAGCATGAAGACCCCCAGAGGGCATGTATGACGAGGTTGATGACAGTGCACGAAGCGAGAGCGAACCCACAACCAGTCGGTTTTACAGTCACACTATGTGCCCCTGCGCCACGACTGGCCTCATTTGTTTATATCTTTCTCAACATCTTGTTTCATAATAAATGAAATATAACATCTTATAAAGATTTGTTGACAAAAACTTTATTAATGTTACAAAGAATAATCTGCTTATAGTGTGAAATAAAGAACAAAACCCAACTTTGCGGGTATTTCGTAGGTAAACATAATTTTTTACTTGTGTTTTGCTCGATGAGTAGAAAAAATATTGATATACATATGACATTTTCTTTAAAATAAAATAAATCAGCTTCAAGCTGTATCCCGCATACTGCAGGGTACGCAGAGGGAACCTAGTGTTAAGACACTCCATTCCCCACTTTCTGCCGAATTCTGAAAGCATTGCGTGTTGAGTGGCAGAACTCAACGCCGCTTTCTGCACTAAATGAAAACAATCATTCTATTGAGATAGGAACGTACTGTAACCGCGTTCACATAAACCAATTGTCTTCTAATAAACAAGTGTATATGAATCTGTAAATTATTGAAATGAGAAAAAAGTCCCGGTGAGTTTCTTGCGCCGGTTCTTTTCAAGTCTGAGACAGTAATTTTAGTGAAATGGTGGTAAATTATTTGATGTTCAATAAATGAAACTTCTTATTTTGAATAAAATTATTTCTGTTTGTGAAATTATTCTAAGACCGTCGTGGCCGATGGTTCAATTTCCACTCGATGGTTTGAAATATTTAATATATTCGTTTCCCTTGCTCTAGTAATGAGGCAAAGCGCGGCGTTGAGCTGCGCTACTCAACACGCAATGCTTTCAAAATTTAAGGGAAAGAGGGGAAAGGGAAAGTGATCTTTATCTTAATCAAAACGGAATATTTTAATATTAGGTATATCTATTACTTTTTTATACTACTCCAAGATCCAAAGATTGCCTGGAAGAGATCGCTTTAAACGATAAGGTCGCTTGTTGTACTTTTTTTTATATTATTTTTAAGTTTGTAAGTTGTTTTGCTATTTTAAATGTGCAATAAAGTATATTTATTACTATTATTACTTTCACTTGACCACGCCACTATACTTTTAAAATTAAAATAGTACTCCTATATACTCCACTGCTAGCAATATCATCGTCCAAACATAGTGCAGTATCGCAACTGTCAAGAAGTCCTGAAAATATATTTCTCCCAGTTCGCAGCAATTCTTGTAAACTTATATGTCATATAGTTCTTAAAGATGTGACATTGTTACGAGCGCGAGCGCGGAGAGAACGAGCGCCTCTACCTCTCTAGTGTAGGTTATTGAACACTTGTTTGTTACTTTACTGCGTCCGCTGTAGGTGTAACGAAATATTGCATTATATCAATTGTTTTAATTAAAATGTTTATAATTCATTTTTTTTAAATCATATAAAATATTAATAAATACATTTATATAATATTCGGCGTTGAGTTCCGCAATTCAACGCGCAATGCCTACAGAATTCGGCGGAAAGAGAGGAGCGGAGTGTCTTAAGACTATATTCCCTCTGCCTACCCGGCTATCTGCGGGTTAAACTGTGTATATTTATAAACCGATTGAAATAAAATAAACATTATATATTAAGGAAGGTTTGCGAAAATACAATAAAGAAAACTTCGTTTCTGAGATTAGCGTACACAAACGTAGCGTAAACAAACAGATAACTAGAAAAAAATCACAATTGTTGCTAGAGTTGCCTTTTCATTAACAATTTAATATAAAACAGTCATATAACATTGCGACCGCGTTGCAATTTACTTATATGAGCTAAATATTTTAAAGGTGACAAATGAAAAGCAAAACTAAGGCAATGCTGTGTTGATGTATAGCGATGGAGGGCACCTGCGTGACGATAAATGCAGGCCGTCACGGGATATATGACGATACGCGGCGCGACTGTGCTTTTGGCTTTATTTGCATTTTGAAACAATTTTACTCACATTTTTGGGGTTCCGTACCTCAAAAAGTAGAAATGGAACATTTATAGGATCACTCTGTTGTCGGTATGTCCGTCTGTCAAGACCATTTATTCCAATATGGCGTGGAGTTATCAGACTAAAATTAATATCAAATATAAATCTACGATCCCTTCAATCGCAGAAACAGTAAAGTTTCTAAGTCTACGCAATCATAAGGTACGAGCATTAATATATCGATTTTGCCGCATTTTGTACGAAATTCGCTGCGCAATCGAAACCTATACGGTATTTCCCGTGTACCCACAATTATGAAATTCTTAAAATATCAATTTATGAATACGTAGAAAAAAAGCTTTGCAAACCTATATTTGTAGATCATTTCATATAAAATGAGTGTATCACTCGTAAAATTAATTTGTCAACGTCATTCCACGCGTAATCAACACCTGTTTTTAAATTATAAATATTAAAGAAGTAGGTAGTAGGCAGTAGACGGTAGAATACATAGAGGCCTATCACCTTTCCAATTGTCTGACACTGTGAAAGATATTACTGGATTCCCCATTTTTAGCGTTTTAAAGATAGTTCAGAACTCCCTGTTCTGAACTATCCTTAAAGCATGATGAGACCTACTACAATAATTAAAAAAATAACAAAGGAAAAGTAAATGAAAATGATGTATCTATACCATTAGCAGCAACATGCAATGCAAAAAAACGGAACCTTTTAGTATAATTTATATAAAAGAAGAATAATAATATTTTCCATATATCAGACAAATTTTCGCCGTAGTATTACCCAGTTGACGTAGTGTTGACAGAAATTTAGTATAGCCTTAACATAGCATATAACACAGCCTTATGTTATTTTGTAAATATAATAATTAATAGCAAAATAATATAAATTGTGTCAAAGGCACGCCTGTTTGATTTAATTAAATAACCACTTTATTAGGGCATAATATAATATTATTTATTATAAAGTTGTGCGAGAAATTTCATTATAATAATAAAAATCATTTTCACAATCTTTTTGAGAATTTTAATAAGTGTGAACCATTATTAGAATAGATCTAATAAAAGCTAATTTAATAAACGAGAATAGGCCATTTGATTATTTAGACACGAACAATTAAATACGAGCTAGTCAGTTTTATTAGTATGTCTAAGCGTCTTTGTGCTTCGGACAAGAGACTCTTAACAAGGGGAAAAAAGGAAAGCTCAGAACGGACGTACAATTATTTAATGAATTCACAATTTGCATACCGAAGACAGCTATAATAAAAAAGTTGATTTGCTTGGAGCTGTATATATATTTTAATTCTTTTTAATTTAAAAATTTATGTTTTTCAAAAAAAATAAAATAATAAACCAGCTTCATGCTGTACCCCGCACGTAACAGGGTAGGCAGAGGAAACGTAGTGTAAAGACACTCCGCTCCTCACTTTCCGCCAAATACTAGAGCCATTACGTGTTGAGTGGTGGAACTCAATGCTGCGATCAGAGCAGAAATGAAAGACGGAGAGTAGGAAACGTTGAATATTTCGCACTCGCTTGTGCCTTTGCGCTACGACTGGCCCCAGTTAAATAAAAATAAGCATAAAGAGAAAAAAATATTGTGTATATGTCCACATATTGGTTACATGGAATAGCCTGCTCTGACTGCTTAGACCACCACATGATAATATAATTTAATTGACGCATTCTGGTGCTAAATATATGCTAGAGATATGAAAAATCATTGTTAGAGAAAGTGCAGCGTCGGATTGCAAATTAAAATGGTTAAATTATGTTTTTTTTAATTTTTCACTAGTTTTGTTCGGGATATGTAAATATAAGAAACATAAATAAAAGAAAATACTTTTTAGGAACATAAAAATTTGAACTCAGCAGAATTTGCACCCGTGCATCTTGGGAACCGTCCAAGCGCTCTAACCAAGACACAACACTTTAAAAATGTAAAAAAAAAAAATTTGTTAAACCGAAATTACTATAGCCACGTTTTCAGCAACTCTGGTTAATATTAAGAGGCGACACAAAAGTCATTGTGTAATCGCGTTCTCGTCTCCCATTGCTTGTGTCCTTTGTTCGACCTTAAATTAAAGACTATTGGTCCCAACTTTTTCTATTGTACACTGGCTACACTATTAGTTACTACGGAAGTTCCTTCATGTAATTACCAGGAACGCTTCCTATTCATTGCACTTTTTTGTTTCAGCTTTAGTTGCATATAGAGTTTATTTTGCTAAGTGTGTACAGTATTGAAATTAGATGTATTAATGTAAATTATATTAACAGATAATTTAATTTTTTTTAATAAAAAGTAATAGTAAAATTAGGGTAGAATATATTTTTTTAAATATTTGAATAAATAATATATATTTTTTTAAAGTTACGTATTATACAGCTACGTATTTTCCGCACAGTAGCTTATCGATTGAAAAATTCAATAATAACTTATAAACACATTTTATTTAAAAAAGAACTTTTCTCTTAGCGGCTATTGTAGCAACAATACGATTGGATTTATTTTGAAAATCCTTCTTCAAATATTTATTAAAAAAATCATAAAAAAATATGACGCAATACAATAATAAACGTAAAATTTAATTTTATTTCCACAAACTCTCTATACACACATATTGTCTATAAAAATAAAAAAGATAACGCGAGAATGACCTCACGAGTCCATGTCAAAGCGAAAGCAGGGAATTTATTTCAGCGATTTTATTTCAGGCCGTGAAACACCAACGGGGGAGTACCGAGTTTTCGGCATGAAAAGTCAGTTTTGCGGTCAAAAGGAATGATTCCATTTCAGACGATGTGGCTCTCACGTAGCGGCGGTCGCATTAATTAAATGCAAGCCCCCGAGTCCACTTTACGAGCCCCGCTGGAGTGGAGCTCGTTTCGTTTATCCGCTTCCACTCATAAGCGATTACTTTGTGAAACGACTTTCTGAGTTCCGAACGTGCAAAGAAATTTAGCTGCGCTGGTTCCCGAGCTCACCCTAATGGATTTCAAGTTCTGATTATGAATCATTATTAACGTTATACACAACAGTGGATCATTTCTTTACTCTACTTTCAATTCCTAGTTTCGAAAAGAGTTCGTATGTTTTGAATAGAGTTTAAAGGTTCTGCTAGATGACTTCGAACTTTACAACAGTATAAGAGCAAAATAAAAGAAACAAGTAAATCTGTTTTCATTCACAGATTATTTATCCTTAGAATATGTGAAGTGCACATATTTTTTAATATTAGCTTGACATCTCAATATGAACATCGCCTACGGGCTACGGCAGCTACGAAACGTTGTAGACGCTTATTCAAGCTCCCGTTGCTTTGAGTGTAGAGTCAGTTACGGTTTTGCATGTAAATTAAAATAATACAAGCAGATGGTTTTGTAAATGAATTAAATGTGGTACAGTATACTCGTACACTGTATTATTTTAATAGTAACTAACTCGTCAAATCAGCTTCACGCTGTATCCCGCACACAGCAGGGTAGGCAGAGGGAACTTAGTGTTAAGACACTCCGTTCCCCACTTTCTGCCGAATTCTGGAGGCATTGCGTGTTGAGTGGCAGAACTCAACGCCGCGCTTAACCTCGACACCAGAGCGAAGAAATGGAAATCAAACCCACAACCAGTTGGTTTTACAGTTACACCTCGTGCCGCTGCGCCACGACCGGCCTCCGGCCTATATTTATATATGAATCGGCCTCCGGCCGACTCATATAACATATGCAAATTTGATGTGAGCAGAGAGAACGTAATAAATAACTTAATTTTCCACTTTTCATTTATTTAGAGACCACATGTGTGACAGAAACCATCACCACGATTTGTTCAATCCGGAATAACATTCTTGTTAAAACTAGGGACCCGCTCCCAGCTTCGCGCTTGTACTACACAATTATTTATTTTCTCATCTGAATTACTTTCGTTATATTTACTTAAATGTATATTTGCATTTTTTCGCTTTGATGTCGAGGCAAAGCGCGGCATTGAGTCCTACCACTCAACACGCAATGCCTCCAAAAATCGGCAGAAAGTGAGGAACGGAGTGTCTTAACCCTCTGCCCACCCTGCTGTATGCGGGATACAGCGTGAAGCTGATTTATTTTTATTTAATTACTTTCGTGTTCTAATGTCATTATCATTTACTCATTGATAGCTAAAGTTTTAGCCAATTCTATAAAATACTTGTTTTGTAATAATATTGTCGTATATAATTATTTATATTGATATATTGTTTTAATTTAAGAACAGATTAAAACAAAATAAACAAAGTAAATGTTAAGGGAAAAATTGCATTTAATTTGTTTAAGCGTTCTTTTTTGAGTCTAGTGAACAAACTCACAAACCAACAAGCAAAAATTATAAGACTCATTGTTTTGTAGATTCTGTCACTTTAAAAACAGATTTTATCATATATTTTTCATATACATAACATGATAGTGATGAATTACAGTTTTATTATATGTATAGATAGATATAAACTCTTCAGAAAATGAGAAACAACTGCAAAATGACAATGTACAGTGACTGTCTCTAAATCTTTTAAGAATTTGTAAAAAAAAATTAAAATGGCCAAGCATACTTTGCTAAAATTTTAAAAGATTTATTGCTGTAGTTAGTGAGTGAGTAATGTCTCAAATGTGACAATAGTGAGTCAGTAATGTCTCAGAATTATTAAGACTCACTAACTACAGCAAGAAATCTTTTAAAGTTTTAGTAAAGTATGTTTGGCCATTTATAAAGAAGTAACCTTCATTTGGTAGGGAAATGAATTTTGTCGTGAACCTTATTACAAAATTCCGAAGCGTTTCTGGAGATTATGTCCTTGTATCTTAAATGTCATACCATTTTCTTTCCTCTGAATTAAAAAAAAAATAGTTTATTCAAAAAGTTTTTAGATTTTGAAAAAAATAATATTTAAAATATTTGACTATGGCTAATCTTTAAAATTTACTGAGCTATTTCCTTGGTGCCAGACTTTATTTATGATTAATATGTGTTTATTTCCCCGAGTGGAGGCGATCGAACCCACAACCTTCGCGTTACAATCACATCCATGTGCCCGTGCGCCACGATGGCCTCAAGCATATATTATTATAATGATAATAAAAAAAATACTACTATATATAAATAACCAACCAAGAGGAGAACAAGCGTATCTTTTGTTTCATTTCATTTGTTAGCATCAAGTGTAGTAATTCAATGAAATGCGGTTGAATTGAGTCGTTGACGCCGAAACACGATACCGATTGAGTTGCATTGATGCCATTCACGTTTCAAATTTGTAAAACGTAGAGTAATCTCTCTATGACTCTATCAGAATTGCCGCATATTGAAAGTAACAACGGCACTTTGACAATCTTAGTTCTATAGTTTTGGAAAATATATAGAAACTAATTGTAAAAGAATCAGAAAATTATAAATTTAATAGACATGAAAGATAGACTTATTGTATGTCAGTTTTCAATGGGGTTTTCTTCATAAGGGTGGAATGTACTTTATATAGAATTGTCATCAGTTCGGTTAAGATAAGATCAAAGTCAAGATTTTTTGTTTCTATGTATGATAAAGAATAATTATAAAACATTCTGGAGCTATTGCGTATTGAGTGGCCAAACTCAATACTACAGAGAGCTAAGAAATATGTATGTATTAAATGTTTAAATTCCTCGAGTGGGAATTGAACCCACAGCCTTTCGTACTGACAGTCACACACTTGAGCCCGTGCGCGACGTCTCGCATACAATTATTTTACATTAAAATTTGCTTACTGTACCTCCGTAATTTAAACTCGATAAAATTTTATTTGGTGGAATACGAGTATGTGTCTGAGCTGAGCTGAGCTGTCACCGATCCTCATTTTAATTTATTCAGTTTAATTTAATTTAATTTATTTTTATAATTCTACTTATATGTCATTTTAGTAACAAATTCCGAATATCTGCTGCTGCTAAATCATACTTTTTGCTATTTCTGATTCTGTTTATATCCTTCTTCAATTCTCTATAATGTTACAAACTTAGCAAAGTACCCCCAATAATATATAGGTGCTAAGTGGATGCGGTCGACCAATTGACTTGTGTCTATTGAAATGCTATACAGTTCGAGTCGGCGCTTAATCGCCCAGGCTTAGGTTTTATTTAGGTTGATATGGATATCATGAATTTATGTATATAAATTTTGAATTGAGGCCAGTTGTGGCGAAAGGGCACAAGTTTGTGTTGTCGAATCCCCACTCGAGGAAATGAAGTATTTAATAAAATTTATTTTAATTAAATATTTCCAATAATTTATTTTATTTGATATTTTTTTGTAATTTTATTTTCAGCCGTTGAACTATTAAAGAATGCTGGAAATTATTTATTTTTATAAAGTTTATATTGGGTGTCGCGTTCTTCAATTCAACACGCGTTGACTCCAGAATTCGTCGGATACAGCGTTAAGGTAATAAATAAGAATATTTTGGTTACGGAAGCCTGTAGTTTTGTACACCACTTCATTTGTAATCTTTCTATATTAGAAACTGTAAAAGGACTGAGATATAGCTCAAACCTCTAAACCGAGAACATTTTAATTTTGCTTTATTGCTTGTAGAGCATAAGTACTTGTAAGAAAAATTTTTTGGAATATCCACCACGCCTAAAAGAGTAAAATATAGGTTAAGAGTTTTTATTAAATATAGTTCGTTTTGAAAGACAATTTATATACTACAAATAACATAATAAACATAAAAAAAGTAATTTATAAATGAGTAAAGTACAGATAACAAGTTTTTAACATGTAATTAATACTTTTAGGTGATAATCAGCGATTGGGGATTACTTTTTATACATATCGAATCGAATGTGGGCAAAACCCGATGAAGTAAGCGTAACTCAAATCTCTTTTTAACACTAACTCGCTAACGAGTATTAAGGAAAGATTTGAGGATCCTGAGGCTAGTTAATTAGTTAGGTAGTTAGTAAGTTAGTTAGTTAGTTAGTTAATCAGTTAGTTAGTTAGTTAGTAAGTTAATTAGTTAGTCAGTTAGTTAGTTAGTTAGTAAGTCAGTCAGTCAGTCAGTCAGTTAGTTAGTTAGTTAGTTAGATAGTTAGTTAGTTAGCTAGTTAGTTAGTTAGTTAGTTAGTTAGTTAGTTAGTTAGTTAGTTAGTTAGTTAGTTAGTTAGTTAGTTAGTTAGTTAGTTAGTTAGTTAGTTAATTAGTTACACATTCACTCACTAGTGCACGCACGCACTCACTCACTCACTTAGCTGGGATCACCATGTCGTCCAAAAGGTTCATTTCAGAGATTTTGTAGGCTTAATGGTCTAGGAGTAACATTACAACGAAACATGCTTTTGACCAGTAAGACTATCTTTTTTCACTATTATTACTCACTTTCTGGGATAAATGAATCTTCATTTATCCCAGAAAGTGAGTAATAATAGTGAAAAAAAGAAACGATATATCTATATATTTAAGCTGTAGACAAATTCTGAAAAGTCACTTATCTACAGCGAAGAAACTTTTTGCAGTTGTCGATTAAATGAAAGCCAACTCAAATTTGGGATGAAACTGAAAAGACAGTAAGGCAATTGGAATAAAAGTTTAGCCTTGAAATGAGGGTAGTCAAGAAATTTTAAAGCAGCCAAATATATAAATGATGTTACAACGATTACAGCGCGCAGACAGGAAAAAATAACATTGAAATAAAATAAGTTTCTGCGAGCGCTCCTTTCAAACGTTCTAGGGATATTTGTTTTGAAAATTGCAGGTGAAACTCGGTTACGATTTTTATGCACAAAGTTTGGTGTTGCAACTTTATGCATTTCACAAGGAGTGCATACAAAGAACTGTGGACTTCGCTCGAATCGAGTTTCTCGGATAAAATTTCCATAGAATGGAGTGTAAAGGCGTCTTACAAATTCAAGTATCATTTCTTATTTGTTCAGTTAACATTAAGGTTATGTAACACGATAAAATTATTTTATATGCTTTTGTGGTGCAGTTAGTATGCTAGATAGAGAGATAAGCACGATGGCTGTGGGTTCGAATTCAATTTGGGAGAAATGTATATATGTAATGCGACTATAATTGCTGATAAAACGTATGGCGACGGTGGTGATTAATGGTAGTGGTATACATGAGTAGTAGCAGTAATTAATCACTCGGCTCTATGTATCTCGTAATACGTTTAAAATGTGCAAAATAAGATAAAAACAATTATATAAGTAACATTTAAGGTGTTTGTAATTTACTCACACAGTAATTAATCTGAGTTTTTGTTCTAATTTTGTATGCACATAGCATTGGTTTATTTTTGTAGTAATACATGTAGATAGGTGGTCGTGGCGCAGCGGCACGAGGTGTGACTGCAAAACCGACTGGTTGTGGGTTCGATCCCCACTCGAGGAGATGAAATATTTACTTAAATTATTATTTCCATTTCTTCGCTCTGGTGTCGAAGTTAAGCGCGGCGTTGAGTCCAGCCACTCAACACGCAATGCCTCCAGAATTCCGCAGAAAGTGGGGAACGGAGTGTCTTAACACTAGGTTCCCTCTGCCTACCCTGCTGTGTGCGGGATACAGCGTGAGAATAATAATAATAAAAAAAAATTTGTTACACTGACCAGAAATAAATTTTAACAGCCAAACAAAATAATTTCTATATTTTCGTTTCAACAATCAACATTTTAATATAACACCAGTATATTAGTGGTAGTGGTGCAAAATAAAAAGTGCAGCATTACCGATTGTATCTGGGAGTGATTTAGAAACACTCGGGTCGGGAACAAAAGCGTTTATTTCAGCGGCCACAAAGCCTCGCCTGCTCATAAATTACACTACTCCTTTATACATGTGTAGCGCACTATATGTTAGTGTCGGTACATTTGATGTCGAAAGTGTTAGAAGTAAACAATTAGTTGAAAGACACTAAAACTGAAAGTTCTTCTTGGCTATAAATATTGTTAAATGAAACGAAATGTTTAAATAATTTAAACAATATTAGAAAGATAATATTGTGCAACCAGAATTTGTAAAAAATATATATAAATATACTGCCATCGCGTGTAGAGGCCGTCATGGCGCCGAGTAAACGCGACAGTTGTGGATTCGATTCCCACTTCACACTTCTATTTCCTTGTTCAGGTAAAGAGGCAAACCGCCTCCGCTAACCAACACGCAATGCCTTAGAAATTCGGAGGAGAAATTGTGGAACGAACGTGTCTTAATGGGAAAGGAGTGTTTTTATTCTAGATTCCTTCTGCCTACCATGCTACATGTGGGATACATCGCGAAGCTAAAGCAAACTGAATTAAAAGAGCATACTGTATGGCAGTGTCACACTCTAAACATGATATGATGGTGTGGGTTCGATCTTTACTTAAGGGAAATTAATTATTCTCATTCGTCATTCCTCACCCACCGTCTCGAATCAGGTGAAAAGCGGATAGAGAAATGTTTTAACACTAGCTTCTCTTTACTTACTATTCTATGCAGAAATACATATAGAAGCTATTTTTTTAATATAAATATTACCCCTAATCGAATTTGAATCAATATTACCTTTCATAATCATAATTTGGCTATAATCAGAACTGTCCCAAATATAAAATGACTGTGCTGAAATTTGAATTGTACTGATATACTAGTGAAAATTTTAAATGGCGTAAATGATAAGAATATCGAATCGAGATTCCAATTATCTTTTGCCAATATATGATTTTATTTTTTTAACAAGAGTTTTCTTTTTAATTATTTGTTTTTATTTAACACACATCACTTTTTTTATTTGATATCCTTACTCACGTACAAATGAAAATATCATTTTAATATTTGTAGTTTTGAATTATGTATAATTATTAATTATATTTTATCTTGGTCCCTTCTGTTATATGCAAAAAAAGGTGTAAGTGACTTTGCGTGTTCAAGTTTGATTGTATTTTCTTTCAGTTTCACGCTGTATCCCGCTTGCACCAGAGTTGGCAGAGGGAGCCTAGTGTTAAGGCATTCCGTTCTCCAGTTTCCACTGAATTCTAGCGGCAATGCGTGTTGAGTGGCGAAACTCACCGCCTTTGTATTCGACACAGAGATGAAAATATTATATTTTTTATATTCTTGAGTGGGAATCGACCCCAGTTTTCGCGTTATCAGTCACATTATTGTACACCTGCGCCACGTATGGCCTTAATCATCATTATAACTATTCACGTAATAAATATAATTAAAGTGAAAATGCTCTCACTTTTGGCGTTGACGTTATGGAGTTCAGAAACGCCCTCCTGAATGTGTTCGTTTTCATTTGTGTTTGCAACTTGTGTAGCGATCTAAAGTCACTACGGGAGGTTTCACTATTTCGCGTTGTTATAGTTATTTCAACTTTACATATATTTTAACGTGGCCAGTGTTTAGTGCGCCGCGGCCAGTGTTTCTTTGTCTAACTATTGTATAACTGGTTTGAATAGCAGCGTTCTATGACGGCGTTTTGGTTGAAGTAAACATTGTGATGTTTTTTTCTTTATGTTTAAATGTGAAATTTAAAATAGTGTTTTTTTTCATTAACAAATACTTGTATTTCCTTTTACATATAAAATTTAGTTAATAGTATAAATAATTGTTCATGTATAATATACTTATCTTTAGATCTGGTTTTCTAATACCGAGTTAGCATTAAACATTAATTTCAATTCTGTAACAAATGTTAGAGGCCAGTCGTGGCGCAGGGGTACGAAATGTGACTGTAACACCGCCTGGTTGTGGGTTCGATCCCTACTCGAGGAGATGAAATATTTACTTAAATTTATATTTACATTTTCTTCGCTCTGATGTCGAAGCAAAGCGCGGCGTTGAGTTCTGCCACTCAACACGCAGTGCCTCCAGAATTCGGCAGAAAGTGGGGAACGGAGTGTCTTAACACTAAGTTCCCTCTGCCTACCCTGAAGCTGATTTATTTATTTTATTTGAACAAATGTTAGACAACGTCAAGATAAATTCTTGCTAGAATTGATTAAAGCCTATTCAGCTTAGATACTCCAAAGGTTAACAGGGCTGGCCTCCACCCGCAAACGTCGCCACAGGAAAGGAATTTCTTGATGAATTAATTAATAATCTTGACTCCCGATAATGAAACAGGTTTTAGACTGTCTGTGTCATTAGATAGGCCGTCGTCAAACGTAGCGGGCTTATGTACTGAGAGTTTGTTGTAAATTGCCAATTATATTGGTTCCCGCTCCATTATTTGTTTGTGTTTCCCAAATAGTATTGATAAAATCAAAATATTGAGACCATTCATGGCGCAGGGGCATACGCATGTCTGTAAACGAGACCGGTTGTGGGTTCGATTCCCACTTTTTACGCTCTGGCTTTGAGGCAAAAACGCGGCGTTCAGTTCCGGAGAGAATTCGCCGGAAAGTGGAAAGTGGAGTGTGTTAAATTAGTTCCCCCTGTCTACTCTGCTCCATGTAGGATACAGCTTATTAAGTTAAAGTGTTATTTTTTTAAAGGGGTGAATTGTTTAAACGTATATTATTACAATTACAACAATGGTATCAAACTATATTTTTTTTTGATATTTTATATCTAGTGAAATACCAATTTATTAAATGTGAATAAAATGATAGCGAAAAAATAATGATATAATAATAAACTATAATAAAAAAATATTTGTAAAAACAAAAACCCCGACCGCATGAAACTAAAAAGAAAATAAACAAGCCCAATAGTTTATTAGGATTAACAGTCGGGACCTCTTTAAATTATGCGGGGTTCCTGGTAAAGATTTTACTGATTGAAGAATTACTTATAGTTCCTTACTGTTAATCTTAATAAACCATTGGGCTTGTTTATTTTCTTTTTAGTGTCATGCAGTCGGGGTTTTTGTTTTAATAAATATTTTTTATTTTTTCCTTTTTTGTTAGGATTCATTATAGTAATGATAATCATAATATACCTTTTTGAAATCCTTGTATTAAGCTTTTAAATTTGATATCCATATTATGGTATTCGAAACGAAAATATTTTTTTCACTAAGTCCAATGGCGTCCCACAGCTGCCATGATTGTTTTTTTTTAACGTCACCTATCTAAGAACACTTGGACTGCTAATACGAATCTAACGATACCTTAATTGTGTAAATCCGTTCAGCGGTTCTGGAGATTTGAGGTAATAAAGAATATTACATACATAGAAGATACGCGCGCAAAACATAACCCTTCCTTAGCAATCGGGAAAAATAATGAATGAACATTTAATTTAATTTTTACCTTTTTTTATAAAACTCAAAACTTTTACCGCTTTAAAAATTCATAAAACTAACGATTTATGTTAACCAACATAGAAAAAAAGTCTATATTCCAGCGTCCAAACTTTAGTCTAAAATATATATAAAATGAAAATAGCTGAAAATATTAAAAGTCAGGCGGCGTGCGAGCTGGTGACAACGCGCGTGACATGTGCTTTATTGTATTTCTAGCGACTCAATTCTACGTATGAGGTATAAAGATTATACAGCTTAGTTAGTTTTGATGAAGTTTATTTTGTTGAAGTTTTCACTTCTTATGAAATATTATGAAGCTCCTTCACATTTTTTCCTGCATGGCAGAGTAGAAATAGAGATTTAACGTTAAGACACTCCGTTCCTTTCCAACTTTCCGCTGAATCTTCGAAACATTGCGTTTTGAGCGAACTGAATGCGAGCGCCTTTTGTCTGTTCCATGGCTAGAAAATAAAAAAAATAATCAAATCTCCCGAATGTTCATCGAATTCACAACCCATATAAAAATAAACGAAAAGTCATACAAAACATTATATAAAAACTTCCCGCTATTTCCGGTCTAAATAGAATTGAATAGCAAACAAATAAAATAGTAGCCCACTAAGTACATTTCATTTAGCTTTGGCAGTCGCAGGAAGTAGGGTAGGTGGTGGTTTAAATTCAGGCGGCGTGAGAGCGGCGACGACGGCCGACACGTGCTTCATTGTGCTCTCGGTGCTGGATTCAACGGCTACCATTTATTGGTATACAGTTGAGTGCACAATGTCATCATAGTCCGCGTGTGTCAATGTTCGAACTGATATATTTCATGTGCATAGATAGATATTAGTTATATATATGTATATTTGTTATTTTAATGGGTTTCGTTCTTCAAAAGCTACAACGGAATTTTTATAGGACAACGGACTACAGTCTGTCTGTCATGATCATTCATTTCTAAATCGTGTTGGGGTGTCAAGCTGAAATTGATTTAAAATATTCAGGACTATGATCCCTCGGAGAACAAATAAAATTGAGCTTCTATAATAAAACAATAAAAAATACGAGTATCTCTGCATGTTTTTTTTGCCGCATTTTGAATAAAATTTTCCGCGTAATTATAATCTATAGTGATGTACTCCCGTGGCCTGCAGTTGTGAAATTTAGCACGAAGTGAGAATTTGTTGTACAAATCACGGATAAAAAACTCAAGAAAGTGACAATTTATAAATATTTTCCAGAAAAAAAATATATTACAAACTTAAATGTGTAGTTCATATCACACAAAATGAGTGCATATGCCTGCAAAATTAAAGCTTGTCAACTTTTATAAGTTGTACTTCCCTAGAATCACAATCCTAAAATTGGCACGGAGGCCACGTTAGGCGAGTCGGACTCGCATTTAGCCGTTTTTTAGGACAGGAATATTTTAAGCGTATATTTATAGTTTTATTCTAAAGCGTAGCACAGTTGCATTACTGCGTCATATTTACATTAAAAAATATATTTTATGCGAAAATATAAATTTAATCTTATCTATTTAATGTTATATAATATATTTATACAAATATATTAGATTGATTTGGGAAATGAGAGAATTCTATCAGACTGACCATAAAAAACGAAAGTTAACGTAAAAACTAATTCTTGGAAATTTACGATCCAAAATAAGGCAATAGTCAAAGGCTATATACGTTCTGC
The DNA here is from genome assembly GCA_018249695.1 of Heliconius erato demophoon. Classification (NCBI taxonomy): domain Eukaryota; kingdom Metazoa; phylum Arthropoda; class Insecta; order Lepidoptera; family Nymphalidae; genus Heliconius; species Heliconius erato. The sequence goes on along the minus strand of DWQW01000282.1, from coordinate 34,243 downwards.
ATACGAAGAGTTTTATTAAATTTTCCATATGCGAAGTATCTACGCCTGGGAATCGGGATTTGAATATAAAGGTACGGGCTTGTCCTAAAATTGTGATTTCGATATTATCTTTCTAATGTACAAAGTGATTTAAGGTTATCGATTGTCCGTTCTTTTTTTGGGTGATCCATATATTAATAATATTTTTTATATTGTTCTTTTGTTATTCACTTTTAATGCAGTTAAATATTTCTTTCACACTGTATTCCGCATGTAACAGGGTAGACAGAGGGAACCTAATGTTAAGACACTCCGTTCTCCCTTTCTGGAAGCATTGCGTGTTAAGGAGCAGAACTCAATGTCGGGCTTTTGCTTTGATGCCAGAACGAAGAAATGAAAATATTAATAAATACTAGTTCATTCCTCCGAATGGGGATCGAACCCACAACTGTCTCATTTACAGTCACACATTTGTGCTCCTCCGCCACGACGGCCTCAATGACATTATAGTATTGATAAATATCGGATCGTTTGAATTATATTATTTCAAATTATAACAGTACAACCACAGATTGGAGACTTAGTGAGTTTCATAATTGATTGGCTAATTAAATACGGTCGACACGAGAAGTTGTATAAGTTCGTAGATGACGAGGGTGGAGACTGAGTCCGCGCACTTGGCAAGTGGTATCTGTCATTATCTCACGGCGGGGTCGCACCTGCGCCCGCTAACACGCGCGACAAGCTGACAAATTGTATGACATTCATATTGGTCTAATCGTGGTGTGTTCTGCCTAAAAATGCAAAGTGACGTATAAATTTGCCTAACTGAAATTTAGTTCAGATATTTTAAATATATTTTATATTAGTATACCTGTGCGGTTTTTGTGGAGCGCAATGGATTTTTTTTTGTGGCAGTTTTTTCTTTGACGAATAAATAATTAGATTTTTCGTATAACACGTTGTTTTGTTTTTCAATTAAATTTCACATTTAGTTCTTAGTTTGTTTAACATAATAGATAACAATAATCATAAAACTTATAATGCAAAATAAACAAAATTAAACTTGTATTTAAACTTTTGAGGTGACAGATGAATTATTTTAAAACTAGCGGCCCGCCCACGGCTTCGCCCGCTTAAAATACATGATTATTGATTTAATAAACAGAATTGATTGACAACTCTAGTGACTTCTAATATGATTTTTTTTATTACTTTAATCTGTAATATTCTAATATGATTTTTTTACGACATTATCGTAACTTCTATACGAATTTTTGATTGTTTCGAACCAAAAAATATGACCAATGTTGATATTTGATATTCATAAAATATACGTAAAGCTAATTATTTATTATATGTATATATTTTTGCAACATTACGTTCTTTTTATCTATGTTATGTTTTTTAAAGCTCTGTTAAATGTGCTGATGTTACTTAATTATTTAATGAACTGCTTCAGAAACAGCCTTAAATGTAAAATTATTGATTTAGGTAAGGATTCATAATATTCTTTGTAAAATAACTGTAATGTTTGCATATTAACTCCTGTACAGTTTTTAAATTAGTTACACATATTATTAGCTAAATGTACAATTGATAAATATGTTGTTATTACAGAGTACACGTAGAAAGGATGTTTTTAGGCATTTTTATATAGATTTTTTTCAAACGAACGAACGAACCACAAAATCTATGTATTTGCTTGATATCTCTTTGAAGATCAAATCGTTCTTTATCTCTATGTTGAATTAATTACGATTTCAACTTAACTGTTATGATTTATGAAGGTAATCTCCACTAACAATTCAGTTTTGTTTACTTTATTGTATGAAATATTGTATAATAGTGATTCAAAAATATATTTTTTTATCAACAGTCATATAATCAAGACGTTTCGAATGTCCTTCTTTAGCCAGCAATCTTACCAGCGCGATTGCTATATAAAATTCGCAGGCAAACTAATGCCTTGAGTTCATTCAAATGACGATAACTTTTTTTTAATGATCCGATTTTGATGAACCAAGCTTTAGTAGTTAAGTTGAGTTAAAACAAAGCAATTGGTGAAATTTTTAAGTAAATCGGTTCAGTACTTTCAGAGAAAAATGCGGACAAATATATGTCGACAGACAGACAAACAGACAGACAGACAAGAAATTCAAAAAAAATCTTTTTGCTTTCTATTATTCTTTTTAAGTGTCCCTCTATCCATTTCAGTCAAAATTACGAAATGTACAGACAAAATATTTTTACTGTCTTATTATATATAGAGATTATCAAAACTTTCAATCGAATGAGCAGTAAGAAACTCAAGCGGAAACTGAACTTGTGACTCTATGCCACAAATTAAGCAGATTGTCACAAAAAACTATTACGTCTTATATTACTCAAGGTATATATAAAAATATCGAGGCCGGTCGTGGCTCAAGTAGGAATCGAACCTGCGACCTGTCGCGTATACAGTCACACTTTGTGTATCAAGTACCAATCCCTGTACCAAAACTGGCCCTGCGGCGCCACGTCTGCATCTTGACAGATGTATTTCTAAAATTTAATATCAATATATTGTAGGCTATAAATAAAACGAAATATGACAAGAATGGCTATTAAGACGAATTTCATTTACCATTCACATTTTTATACAATTTTGCGTTTCAATATAACTAAATCATTTTCAATGAACATTTTAGACGTCCTTTTTCGTTATTACATTAGTATAATTACTACAAGTTATGCTTTGACTTCTTTATTTCACGTCTACGGTTTTTATTAAAGCAGAGAGAACCTAGTGAAACATATTCCGTTTTATGATCAAATAAAGATATACCGAGATCAGCTAAATATATATATATATATATATATATATATATATATATATATATATATATATATATATATATATATATATATATATATATATATATATATATATATATATATATATATATATATATATATATATATATAAGCTAAAAATATTATTAAAGGGTATATATTCCTGTTTTGATAACTAATCAAAATGTCAAATTTTCATCTTCATAATAATACATACATATACCTACTGCTTTTGTTGTTTTCATAACAAAACATACTACGACGTATTTCACTACACAACATGGTATATTCCTAGTTTCCCTCTCTTTTTCTAAGAAAAATAATGTTACAAGCTTAGAGAAAAAAATATACACAAGCTTTTTCTTGATCATTAGTTACAGGAGGAAACTGCTATAGATATTGCACTTACGACTACGTACTTAACTCGATCCATAATGCACGAACTGGTTTGAAATGCAGCTAATACTTGAAGTGAATAAGAAAATTATATGTGATGCTGTCATGAGACTTCTCTACCTAATATTGACTGATGTATGCGATTGTATTCAAATATTTTAGGTACAATTTGTATATTAAGAAATATTACTGATTTGAATATCTATATTCTATACATATAATAAATCAGTAAAAATATTTTCTCTGTACATTTAATATTTTTGACTGAAATAGGTAAAGAGGTAAACTTCAAAAAAATTATAGAAAACATTTTTTTTTTTCATTTTTTCGTCTGCCTTTATGTATGATCACGCTTATCTCCGAAAGTACTGATCGATATACTTACCTTCGCCAATTGCTTTGTTTTAACTGAGCAAAACATTTACAGTTTCTTTTGTCAATATTGGTTCATTAAAAAAAGTTTTCGTCATTTAAATGAACTCAAGGCATGAGTTTGTTTTTAATGACATAACAGTTCTTCTAAGAACAAAAATTGTCTAATGTTGATTTAAGGCAATCTCGTTTCCTTTTCGAATGCGATTTAATTTATTTTTCATCTATTTAATATTTCATATATATTTTTTATTTATGTAATTTTTGGCTGTCGTCTTATTGTAATTACACTTATTTATACGTGTTTGTAACTTCAGTCTTATGGTATACGGTCTACAAAAGATGTTTTAAGAAATCAACTTAAATATGCTTTAATGGATTTCTGTGATATATCATTTGAAGTGAGCCCTAAACCATAACAGTAACGGTAGCGTGTCTGAACAAAACGTTTTCGCCAATTTCATTTAACAGCCTAAGGCAAAACAATGGCAACCAGCGTTTAGCGATATTTTGATGACTACCGTTCAGGAATACGAAATAGGCAATCAAAGATCAAATGCATTAAGAATAATTCGTACACCTAAATGGATAAAATTGATATTCGAAAAGAGGAAAGTGGCGGTTTCAGTCGGATTTAATGGTTCTGTTTCAATTTGATAAGTAATCATACAATCGATTAATGATAAACAAGGGATTTTGATAAAGGCGGGCAAAGTCTGATGATAAATTGTAAAAAATTTTTGCTGTTATTTGAATTTGCTTATATAACCTAATCAAAAAATGGCGGTATGTTTTGCTATTTTGGATTTCGGACCTCACTTCCGGACTATATTATATTATTTAAATCATTACAAAAAAAAAAATAATATAAATGACTAAATTTCTCGTCGCACTCATATATTACAAGAATTACAATTGTTTTCACACTTGTATCTATACATTTTTTTTATAAAATAAGTAAAACACAAAGGTACAGGTATATCAGTATAATCTAGATGTGTAAAGAATAATATTGTGAAGGAAATGAAAATATTAAATATTGCATTCCCCTATGTGGGAATTAAATCCACAATCGTTGCGTTTAGAGTCGAATGTTTGTGCCCCTGCGCCTCGACGGCCTCAAATACATTATATGATTTACATACAAACATTGGCACGTAAATATGATATGAATATATAATTTTTTAAAAACATAACCTTAATATTTATAACATATTATATTAAAATTATAAATTATTTATGAATTTTAATTAATTAAAATTATATGGCATCTCATCGCACAAATAATTTTTTCTTGCCATTAATTACCCTTTTGTCAGCCCATTCAAAGTTCTTCAATGCCTAATACAGAAATAACATATTACACACTGGTCTCATTATCTCACTATGCTACCTTTTATAAGCTATGTTCTTAAGAAAATATTCTACTAACATTATCGAGTGCTAATTGCGAGCAACTTGAATGATATAGGTTGCTGTGAACTGTAATATTATTTTGTCTTTTAACTGAACTTAAACTTAAGTGAAACTTTGAGATAACTCAATTTTTAAAACCTTAATTATATCCAATAAATGCTGCATTTATAAATTATTTAAATTGTGTACTGAATTAATTTATTTTTCTGAAAAAAGAATAAAAAAAAGTCGTGAGGCCAGTCGTGGCGCAGGGGCACAAGGTGTGGTTGTAAAATCGACTGGTTGTGGGTTTGGTACTGGTATTTACATTTTCATTTCTTTGCTCTGGTATCGAGGCAACGTGCGGCGTTGAGTTCCGCCACTCAACATGCAATGCCTCCAGAACTCGGGGTAAAGTGGGGAACGATGTGTAATAACACTAGGTTCCCTCCGCCTACCCTGCTGTGTGCGGAATACAGCGTGAAGTTAATTTATTTTATTTTAAGTATGTACATAAATTATTTTTTCCCAGACTATAATGAATGGCGGACTTTATGGAGGACTCACGAGCGTTTACAAAGATAAGGCAGACAGGCCTAAAGAGATCCGCCTCTGATATCCTCTAACAATTAACAATGAGACATTATACTTACCGTACCGATAATTACGGGAGCGATTTGCTGCCTTCGATGACTATAGCTTATGTTTAATTGGTACATTTGGGTTTTATATTGTGGAAGCATAATATTTCGATATTGTTATGTATGTAAATGGATGGTTTTTTTTTAAATTTAACTTTACTATAAAAAAATCATTTGAATGTCAATCGTTACAAATGCTTAATAATGCACAAGAATTTTGGTTAATGGTTAAAGGTAAATGCGATGGGAGTGGGTTCGATGCGCAATCAAACTAAAAAATTACATTTATTTACACGTTCTGACAAGACAAAGCGCCACTCAACATTTACTGTCGAATATGGGCAGAAAGCTCAGATTGGTATACGGAGCCAGAAGCTGCTATACATAGGTGGTGGACAGCATTTTGTCTGACGAGGCTGCCACAATTTAAAAATATTTATATAAAGGCTTTCTTCCAAATTAATAAGCAGTTTCAAGCTTTGTCCCGCAGAGCAGGGAATCTAGTGCTAAGACACTACGTTCCCCACTTTCCACTCTATTTTTCAAATTGTGCGTCTTGAGTGGCAGAATTTCCAAAGTATCAGTGGGATTCCCCACGATATATCTTGCAAGATAGCTTCATGTTATACTCGTATTAAAGTAAATATGTCGCAATTTTTATAAGTTACGACATATTTGACTACGAATAGGAATGTTAAATCTTTATCATTCTAATTGCACTATGATGTATTTGATAAATATAATTAATAATTAATAATTAATATATGGATATATAATGTTGAGAATGGTTTCGAATCTTGCGTGAAAAGTATTCCGGTTGTTTAATTCAGTAATAAGCATTTTCCAAAGAAAAAAAATACACCTGCAACTATGATGTCCTTCAAAAATATTATAGCAAATTTGTTTTCAAACACTTTATTGAATGTATTATGCAGGTGCAAATATATTTGGCTATATAGAAAATATAAATAAAATGTAATAGGGCTATTTTTTATTGATAAAGTTATCCAATTGGAAAAGATAACGAGTTTAGGTCGGAACAAAGCGGATAAAGTATTTATAAAGTGATTCATTTCTCTCCGATTTTATCACACCATTGAGTCATCATATTATATTGTACCTAAGTGAAAAAAAAATCAGCTTCACGCTGTATCCCGTACACAGCAGGGTAGGCAGAGGGAACCTAGTGTTAAGACACTCCGTTTCCCACTTTCTGCCGAATTCTAGAGGTAATGCGTGTTGAGTGGCAGAACTCAACGCCGCTCTTAACCTCAACAACAGAGCGAAGAAATGGAAATACAAATTTAAGTAAATATTTCATCTGCTCGAGTGGGGATCGAACCCACAACCAGTCGGTTTTACAATCACACTTCGTGCCACTGCGCCTCTGGCCTGCACACTCCGCCTCTAGCCTCTCACTGGCCTCATTTATTTAATTTTACGAGAAAAATTCTTTAGCCACGATGAGCACTTTTTGGTAGAGAAAAATCTTATAGGTTCGTGTCACCGATCGCACCCATGGTCTAAGAATAGATTAACAGACCCAGTCGAAAATCCATATGTTTTCGAAGAATGAACAAAAAGGCAAACATTTTATTCTTAATTTGAAACAAAGATGTGCCCAGTTCGGGCGGCTATCTCTAAGAGAAATCAGCGCAAAAGATTCTTAAAAATCCACTGCAATGGATGGAATGGAAATGCTCTTCAAAATTATGTAAATGTAAAAGATCGAACGTATTACGCGCACTTCTAATTGTTGTATTATCATGAAACTTTGCAATTACATTTAGATTAGATGACAATACAATATTATGGTACCATCGAGCTGGTTTGTTGATGGTACTGGAGGATGGCTGATGGAACCTTGGATTATCTACTAGTAAATATACCGATTTTGGGTGTATTCAATTCGTGTCAATTCGCGCCTTGGACTGCGCACTAGTAAACATATCGAGTTTGGGCTCATTCGATTTTTATTAACATACTCTATTCATATCTCATGATGACGAGGACCTGAAGATGGACTGGAAAGTGACTGATTGGACCTTGGACTGCCCACCAGGATCGTAGTCGTCCAAAATATAAACTGGAATTTCATAATGGAAAATCATATTATAGCCGTGTTTGCACTTGTGGTTTTCAATCGAATTCTGGAGACATTGCGTGTTGAGTGCTGAAACTTAACGCCACGCTTTACCTCCTTACCATGCGAGAAAATTAAATATTTGATATTTCATTTCCTCGAGCCTACTTGATTCCTAAATCGAACCCACAACAACGCGACAGCGTTTACAGTCGCACCTCAATATATTTTTTATTTTATGATTGAAGGCATTATCTTAGCAGGATTTCTTTTTAAAATGCTCCTTTGTGTGTTCGCCAATCAACGTGACATTAGCGAAGTGACTAGTCCTAAATTGGCATGCTGGGACGCCATAAACAAAGAACAACAACAAAAATATTTGTCTCTTAGTAATGAAAACAAAACTAATTAAGTTTAATCTATGTTAATTAGATTAAATTTATTAATTAGGAGATTAACCACTTAAAATTAACAAGTATTCCAGCCAGGAGTACCTACCTTGAAAGGTATTGAAGAATTTCATAATTTAGAGGTCAGTCACAAAGTGTGACTGTAAACGCGACTGGTTGTGGATTCGATCCCACTTGAGGAAGCAACATATTTATTTAAATGTATATTTTTATTTCTTCGCTCTGGCGTCGAGGCCAAGCGCGACGTTGAGCTCCGCCACTCAACACGCAATGTCTCCAGAATTCGGTGGAAAGTGGGAAACGGAATGTCTTAACACTAGGTTCCCTCTGTTTTCCCTGCTGTGTGCAGTATACAGCGTGAAAATCATTTAATTTTAATTTAGTTTTCATAATTAAGACATATTACAAGATAGGTAGTTTTTCTCTTACTCAAACTTTCAGTATTGGGTTAACCGAGGCTACTCTAAGACCACAGGAATATTTCTACTATTATAATAAACACTTTTATTGCCTTCACTGTTAATTAAAAATCATTATAAATGATTTTAGCTTCTTTCTTAAGATCATTATAGGTTATATTTCCAGACCGATTGGAAGCAATAAATAATTTATAATGTGAAATTAGTTATTGTTTTTTAAAAATTAAAAACTCTATTAGAAATTTTAAGAAGGTAAACAGCGAAATATCGCAATGTTAACTGCACTCACTTTACACAATTGCACTTAACAAATCTACATTCGTTAATAGTAGCAGTCTTGCATAATTAAAAAATATTGTGACATTTCTCTACCCGGCAAGAAAACGTCTGGCAAGGGACCATTCTCTCTTTAGTAAAGGTCGAATAAAAAAAAAATCCCCGCCAATTCCACTGAATGATGATATCAAAGTCCATTGATTTAGTTGCACATACCAAAAAAAACAAATTTGATAGCCAACGATATGGTGATCTCCTTTAATCCATTTTAAAGATAATTTTCTGTGGCCATTTTTTTATGTAAAAATATTTGTATAAGATATGTAAGACAATCAAGGCGTTTACACACAACAGGGTAGGCAGAGGGAACCTAGAGTTAAGGCACTCCGTTCCCCACTTTAGTGCAGAGTGGCGGAACACAACGTCGTGTTTTGTCTCGACACCAGAGTTAAGAAATTGAAGTATCTATATAAATAAATATATCATGTCATACATATCTCATGTCATGGAACCTACAACCAGTCACGTTACAGTCCCACTTTGTGGCCCTGCGCCACGGCTGGCCTTAGCCTAAATTTGTTAACCCTGTCTAATTACTTTACTGCAGGGAAAATAATGCAACCACCAATTTTTTTTACAAAATTATTGGAATGTAATATCTGATGACATGTCTACGAAGCCGTTGTATATTAGTATTATTAAGTAAATTAATCAGATTTGCCAGAAATTTGCCTAATCCTTATCTTTGAGACAAAATATTTGAATTTGGTTAAATTTCAAAATTTTTAACTGTCGATGTACCTTAAAAAGATATCCTCTCTCGTGTGTTCTCCATTCAACGTGACATTGGCGAAGTGATTTTGTGCTCAACTGGCACGCTCGGAACGCCATATTAAAAGAAACCAACCAAGCAACCTAGAAAGACACTCTACGTCAAACTGATGCATCCGTTTTATAAATATTAATCTCTCTTTGTAAATATTGCGAATATGTAATTTGGAAGTATACTTTTCGATAAAAATTAAAATAATTTAACGCTCTGTTTACGGCTGCAAGCCTAGGTTCGAATTCAGCGGGAGGCGCTCTTTCCGCCGATGACGTCCTCTCATACAGCCACATAGTGCTTGTTGCTCTTTCTTTAGAAATCTGAATTATGAAAACAATTTGTTTATGATTAAATATATCAAACTGTTGGCAAATGGTATGCGGGCGAAGCCGCGAGTGGGCCGGCTAGTACATATATATAAGAGTATAAATGTTCCGTTTTTTTTCCTTTGAAATTATCCTAAGATGATTAAAAAAAATATTTATTTTTATGTTCCACGCTTTTTGTGATAGGTAAATAAATAACAGACCCTACTTTCCACCCAATTTTCGTGTAATTAGATAATGGAACCCTACGCTAGGCTTTATCTTAACCAAAGACGAGAATTTTGATAATTTATATACAATAGTTTGTTTCTCTGAGTAGGAATCGAATCCACAAGTACCGCGCTTACAATCGGATTTTGTCATTCTACGCCACGATGGCCCCACCTTTATATTACACAAAAGATTACGAATATGGCTAACAAAGTATTCTATCATCAGGCATCAATGAGTGACGACAATATAGTTCAAAATTCAACTTTTTTATTGTTGAATATTTCAAACAATGAAAACATTGTTTTCCATATGTACGTACTTAGGCTTAAATATCTATATACCGGATATGATTACAGTAAGCCATATTTGCGACGATAATTATAAATTACGCGTGTTTACTCAAAGATTATAACATTTTGTTTATTGTCTAGTTTCTATGGAAGTTTGGAACTCATGTTATTGTCTAGTACTAAGCAATGTATAAAATAATATAAATCCCGTTTTACATCGTGAGGGAACCGGATCTATTTCTGATTTTTGTTTTTTTATAGTGTTTCATGAATTTAGGTATTCTCACCAATAGAATAGTTGGGGGAAAAGAACTGATCGAGCCGAAAGAGTTGAAATGGACTTAAAACGCTTCGCTTAACGAGCATTCTTACAGAGTGATGTTTTCTCATGAACTTCAAAGTATTACATTCTAAATGTCAATCAAGCCTGGTTTCTACCACGAGCGGAGCGGGTCTATTAAGATCTTCGTTGAACTGGCAAAAAACATTTGATCAGTCCTAAGGAGCGGAGCGAAGTAAATACAAAACACAAAATTGTTTGTTAGTGGAAATGAAATCTCTTTTTTTAAAGGAGTACGTCGCGCCTTATCATTACTCTTTCGCGGTGGAAGTTGTGCTTAAAATACGGATTATACGCGGTCTGTATTGAATAAAATTAAAGAATAGCTTCGTTTAATAGAGACCAGTCGTGGCGCATGGGCACTAAGTAGGACTGTAAACGCGACAGGTTGTGGGTTCGTTGTGAGGTCGAGTCAATGCGCGGGGTTGAGTTCTGCCACTTAACACACAATGCATCCAGAATTTGTCGGAAAATGAAGAACGGAGTGTCTTAACACTGGGGTCTCTCTGCCTACCATGCTGTGTGCAAGATACAGTCTGACACTAGAAAAAAAATATTCATTGGAAATATTGACGTCATCATTGTTTATTGGGACAATATCTGCTTGCGATGATTATGGCTTCACGTAAGAAGGGAAAGTCTATATTTGAATAATATATATTTAAACACTTTGTTTTTTTAAACGGAACCCTTATACCATTATATTAACGAATCACTTTGTTCTACGTCTGTCTGTATACATGTCTGTCTGATACGATAATTTATCTTAAGATCAGGTGGCGGTATCATGCTGAAATTAAAAAAAATAATAAATCAAGCTAAATAAAAAGAAGGGAAATAAAATTTAAAATTTTATTGACTATTTATTTATTTATTTTTTTAACATTTAACTTTACTATAAATTAAAAATGTTGAATGTAAGAACATTTTTAACATCGGTACAAACTTTTTTAATTTTTAGATGTTACGTATTTACGCGCCACCCGGCTTGTCGGCAACTCTCGGATATCTACGCTGTCGCCGAGCGGTCGGGAAGGGACTTGGCGGGAACGGAATGACGCGCGCTTATAATGTCAAATTTGGGCGGGAAAATGTTTTTGGTTAGAGTGAGCAGCACAGTGAATTATAATTAACATTATTGTAAGAAATATAGCTATTGGAAGTGAATAAGTGTTTAAATATCTACTTTTAGCGTTATAGTATATTAATGGTTTTGTGCTAATTTGTTAAATGGTAATAAATAAAAAAAAATGTAAGATATTACTACATTAAAGTTATAATCATTTTAAGTAGTCATATTGGTATTAACGAACAATTTGATTTATATGAAGATTTATCACAATAAATATACAAAGTTAATTTACAACAGTAAATTGAAGTACTTTTATATTAGACTTGGTGAGTTATTTTATATAAAATTATACGTATTATCTAAACAATTTCTAAGTAGGAAGTCACGTTTACGTTTTCATATTGATACATACTCGTATATCTTTACATCGATAATATTCACATTTTATAGATTATAGCTTTAGACTGATATTTTTTAATAAGCAAACTGCTGTAAATTCTATAACAATACGTAATTTACATATCTTTACATATCTAGGCAATAAAAGGCTATAAAGTTTTTTGCTTTTAATAAAAAATAATAAATTGAACAAATAAATTCAATAGGTAGGTAGGTATGTACATACAATTTCTTTAAAAATTAAATTATATTAAGTTTAAATTATATTATTTAAATTATATTAAGTTTTATTTTAATTATATAAAGTTATATTCACTTCGTTGAAAGCAGAAAAAAGGAAAATACAAAATTCACATTGTATCCGAGGGAACCTAGTATTAAAACTCTCTATTCCCCACTTTTCGCCAAATTCTTGAAGAATGATGTGTTGCGTGGACTTTGCCTGCTTACCAGAACGAAGAAATGAAAAAATCGAATCCACAACTGTCGTCTTTATAGTTGCATGCTTGTGCCGTACGTTACTACGGCCTAAAAATGGATTCTGTTGTGCCTTATTACCAAAATTAACATTTTCCTGTCCACCTCCTGGAGTCGCAATAACGAAAATTAGGATCAAGCACTTTTCAGTTCATGCATATTCAGCGAAGCGAGTGTATATTGAATATATCCACATAAATATGACTGTTCTATTGTATTTGGTAAATTATACTATGTACGCTTACAATACATTTCATGAAAAAAAAAACGGATTTTGGAACTCTAAAATTTGAGATTGATTGTACTTATATCTACGTCAGTACAAAATTTTCATATATACCTAATCAGCCTGTTCGGGTTCCCTGTTGGACATAGACCTCCCCCAGGGTGCGCCAGAGCTCCCAGCAAATTTCAATACATTTAGCTAAATCTATTATGTCCGAACCCTGGCTTAAGAATATAAATCTCCTTGGCAACATATAGGTAACAGCTTTAACTATCATTTAAAATTTCAACAATTTCATTTAAAAAATCACTAATAAAAGCTTTTTTAAAAATTTAAAGTTTTTAACTTTTGAAATAACGAAGGTAGTGCCAATTTGACTCACTGCCCAGTGTCCAATTGAGCTGATATATATATTACGACTTCAGTTCTGATTAAATGAAACCTATACCCTGAATATTTAACCGATATTGTTAATAATGCAAAATGGCAGCCGCAACAAAATGGCGGATTACAATTTTTTGCACAACCCACCTAATTAATATGAGTATCAAATGATATGATTTGATATACAATGAAGCACGAAATTAATAAAAACTTGTTTTTAATAAAAAAAACATATTTCATATGTATCTATTTTATTGTTACTCCAATTAAGTTTGCACATTTCAACAAAGCCACATATTAATAAAAAATATTATTAAAAAGTAATATATTTTTCTAGCAGATTATAATCTGATTATGATTATGATTTTTTTTCTATTTATTTTTTTAATGTAACGTTTATATTAAAAATGTAAACAACGTTTGGTGATTCATAAAGATATATATTTTATCATAATTAATTTTATTTCTTTCGAAGTGTAAACAGACAGATTTCTATTATCTGCTCTAATTAGGATTGTTGGTTTTCATTACACTTCTAGGAAAAAAAAATATTTCAGGTCATTTTTAAAATATTTAGACTGCTATATTTTCCGCATACAATATAATGTTATATTATAGACACAATTGTAATGTTTCGATTATATTACATTTTTTTTCTTTAGCTTTACGCTGTAGTTCACCCATGATACGTAGAAAAATGTCGAGTAAAATGTTGGGCCTGAATTCTATTCCGAACGATTATAAAATTCGGCACACATATATGTAGATCTCCGATTCTTTTGTCGTTGAATTCTAGAACTACACAATATTTAACGTTTAATTCGGCTTTCATTTGACATTAATGTTTTTTTAGTTAATGGAATAATTTTTATAGTAAGTCATGCATCTAAATCAATTTCATATTTCATATTATTCAAGGAAACTCAAATTTAATTATTTCTATTACATCATTTAATTCAAATTTGCAAACACTATCTAGGGTTTCATATTAAAATTTGTGTGAGTAATGTAACTTTTTTCGATAAAACAATAATAGATTAGATAAAGAATTCTTAATTATAACAATCTAAGAGGAAGCAAATCGATTATTATTGAAGGAAAGACCTTCTTCGAAGCAACGTGTTAGATATGCGTTTTTTTTATACAAAATAATTAAATATTTAAGTGTTGTGCTTACAATGGAATTGTATTACAATGTATTAATACTATTTATAAGTGGGGTAGTTATTAACGTGAATGCAGTACTACATAGAGAAATACCTAATAAGATCTTCGATTATGAGCGTTACCAAAAAGTAATAAATAATGAAGAATGTGACAAACAGGTGGAATATATGAAAAATGAAGACACTATGTTATATGCTAGTTGTAAGTTTTATTGTATTTTGTTATATATGTAGGTCTATATTTTTTTGTTAAATAATTTGTATCATCCAGTCATTATCATCCTGATATATTACAAAAAAATCGATGCTATTCGATTAAACTGTATTAATAAATTAGCTGACAAAAAAACGGTTTATATACTGATAGCAAGTAAAATTATATTTCACTTCGATTAAAATAAATGGTCTATTTAAAAAATATATTACATTTTTTTATCATATCTGTTGCAGTTTTGGATGCTGGCGTTCGGTTTCCAAGAGGTTTGCTTCAGTTCAATTTGGCTGATCTAGGCAATTATGATCAATGTTTGGGCATTAACGAAGATATTAACGATATGCAAATTCAAGGAAAGTGGTGCTATTTCAATGTGCCTTTCAATCAAACGTTTCAACTGCCTTTTATTGACGATATAAATTTCAATTTAACTAACAAGAAAATTGTTAGTTTCAATAATGGAATTGTTTCTGAAGTGCGACAATTCGCTATCCCGGTAGATCCTGATGAGTAAGAAATTTTCTTTTGCACTAATTAATTTTCATTTGTTTTTAAAAAATATTTTCTAAAATAAATTCTAATTTAAAATTTTAGTTTAAATCCTGAAAATCCACTGGTGTTCACCCACATTAGTGTTGCTGCGTGCATGCCGCAGTCCTGTTCCATGGACAATTGGATAAGAAATGTATTGTTTAACTTAACGGCTTTTGGCTTTCAATATGAAGAACGCTTTTGCCGACTTCCAAATGACAAGCCTTGGGTTGCTGCAGATTACGTAGCTATGTAAGTTTATTTTTATTTTTTAAGCTTCCCGTTGTAACCTGCACATAGCAGGGTAGACAGAGTGAATCTAAGATCTTAGTGTTAAAATATTCCGTTCCCCTTAAGACACTTCCATTTTCCACTTTCCGCCGAATTCTGGAGGCATTGCGTTGAGTGGCGGAACTCAATGCGCCGCATTTCCTCGTTAACAGAGCGAGGAAATATTTTCAATATTAATATTCATCATCATTTTCTAGAGTAAGAATCGCACACGCAAGTGGCCCTGCGCGACTGGCCTGTTTATTATTTGTTTGAAAAAAAATTTCTCACTTATCGGAACTCATCGGTCCGGCACAGAGTAGAGTTTTACAATACAGTTACTCAATTTTACAAAAAATATAAATATATGTAATAGACAAACCCATTTTTTATCGATCTACATTTTTAAACATAAATAATACAAGGAAGGAGTTGCCATTGGGATTATATATATCAGTAAATATAAAGTTGGGTTTCACCGCTTATGACTCAATACGCAATATTTCAAAATTGTGTTAGAAAAGACAACGGAGTTTTTTACCACTAAGTTCACTCTGTATGCTTTTTTAATTTCGAGAGAGAAAAAATAAAACTATTCTTCTTATCCTTCTTCTTTCCTATCATTCTATTAACAGTTATCGCGCGTACATCGACAACTCTAAATATATAGATGACGTCAACAAATATATCCAGATAATAATAAGTAAAAATATTTTTATATTTTCAATTTACGTGGAAACTTATATTCAAATATTTTTTAAGTATTAGTATTAGTCTGTAATCTTTGTAGGATTAGATAAACTACTGAATTATATAACTACATTATTATATTTTATTTTGTTTACATACTTTACATTTACGAAAATATGATAGCGATAGTAATAATCGTGGACGCTCCTCAATAGTTTTGTTTTAATTTAGATTATTTTATTTTATTAATCATAAAACTGTCTGAATATTTGATATAGATATCTACTACTAAGTACTAAATACATATAACTACCCTCGGCTATTACAACTAAAAATTTGTGTTCACACAAATCAGGTTATTATAATGAAAACGTTGATGATATCTTTTAAAATACATATTTTAAACTAAAAATAAATATAATAGTCGCATCTATTAGTAGTAAATTTTACATTGTCATTTTCTTGGGATGAATCTTTAGATAGGTACATAGATTATTTTTAAGATAGCGAAGCTCGGACAGTAGAGGCCAGCGTTGATGCACACTTTAAAAGAGCCACTATAATAGATACTGTTACTATTCTATTCAGACGTTTTTGGCACGGTTAGAAAAACTCAAAGTACATTTCACCATATATTTTTTAAGTATGTCCTTTCAAAATGTAAAAAACCAGGAGAGATTATTAGATAATTATTATCTGAGCTAAAAAAAACTGGTTTCCATTTGCCAAATTATGTATATCAAGCTAAGATAAGCTAATGAAATAACACTTTTTTGATAACTTTCGTCAAAAGTCACAATGTCTGTTCTGTTCTGTTCTTTGTTTATGGCGTTACAAACGTGCCAGTTGAGCAGTAATCACTTCGCCAATGTCACGTTGTATGGAGAACACGCAGAGGAAACATGCTTTTGTTTGTAAAAAAATCACAGGTATCACAATGTATAAAGCTATAGCATCAATGACAAGTGTAGGACCCCAAAGTCGCGCTATGTCTTAACAAATATACTCTAAACCATAACAACAAGTTGCTATATGCATTTTTTTTTGTTTTTTTGTTTTAGCGGAGTATTTTCCTTCTTGGCATTCATTACCTTGCTGAGCACAATGTACGATATAAATCACGTCGTCATACAGAAAAAAGGTAAGTTTTTCTTTTGTAAAAATAGTTTTCAGATTTAAAATTATTTCCACTACTTTTATAGTTAACAAGTTGTGTAGTACAATAGGCAGAAAAGTGTTATTAGTAATATTTAGATACGTATTTGCAAAATATATTTAATTCGTTCGTTTAAGATATAATATTTATAGTTCCGTCCTCTAATATTTGGGCACGTCGAAAGAATGAGTGATGAAAGAATGGCAAAAAAGATTTATGATGGAAAACTGAGTGGTAAGAGATGTAGGGGGAGACCTTGGTTGACCTTCGACCTACTGCAGAAAGGTCAAGTAAAAAGCATGAGGACCCCCCCGGAGGGTATGTATGAAGAGGTTGATGACAGTGGACGAGGTGAAAGAGGTATGTAGAGACCGTAGCGTTTGGCGGTTCTTTCTCTCTGACTACCCCGGTACTAGGGATAAAGCGTTAAGCTAAGTTAAGATTATAACATTTTCATGTTAAATTAATGATAGTTAGTAACATAATTTCTTCTAATATAAATATTTGACGTTTTAATAAAACTTTTCCGTTAATCTTCTAAATATTAATAATGACATTTATGTCATATTAAATTCCTAAAGCACTACATCATTCACAAAATTTTTGAATTTTCTAGAAAAAAATTCAAAATATCCGAAAAGTATTATGTTGGTATTATTTTATTATTGTTTTATCATTCCTCTACTATTTAGTAAAGATATTGAGTTATAAATCGTGATAAGTAAACAGTGAATTATTATATATTATTTTATAGCCGAGACTTGGCGACGAATTTAAATAATATGCGTAGTAAATTTTATTATTTTATTACTAAATTATTGTATAATCAGGACATAATATGACGCTATTATTTGTATAACTGTAAAGTCAAAAATGCCAATAATAAAATCCAAATATGCTATTTAAGCAAAGACTCGAATTAACCAACTTAACTATATGAGGAAATATTGAAACATTTTACTATGTACTTTTTTAAGTATCCATCATATAATAGCAACCAAAAAAATATTACTTTTACTTTCATATTCATGAATTAACTACTATAACTTGTAAAATACTTATTAAATAAAGAATTAAAAAATTAATTAAATTAAAGTGGGGAACGGAGTGTCTTAACACTAGGTTTCACTGCCTACCCTGCTGTGTGCGGGATACAGCGTGAAGCTGAAGAAAAAAATATACATTAATATGTTATTGCAACTATTAGGTGTTATTATAAAAACATGTGATTTCTACGTTATTATACGCTGTGTAGGTACAATGATAATAGTAATGAATGGATTTGTGTAATCTATTGAAAACGGAAATCCTACTTGTCTACATCGTGATTGATTAAATTTTACTTTTGTTTATCCGCTTTTTCGTTGTACTAAAGGTTACAAGGATTTTATTTATATATATTTTTCCTAATTATGCACGTTTAAACTAAAAAAGTTTTTGCCTTGACTTAGAGCATTCCACTTATATTTAAATATTTTAAATATTGTAAAATTATTGAATATGTTTTGTAATAGGTATACAGAGTGTAACGCGATCGACGGATCAACAGTTGTCTATGGGTAGAATTAAAATTAACCACCACCAAAGTGCATTACTCACTTCACGGCCTATGCTAGGATAGCTTTGCAATATCAAAATATTGGTATTCCATAATAATTGTATGATTATAAAAGACTTATAAAAGCTACCAATGCTTACGTAAATATGGTAAAACTCTATTTAAATGTAGTCAATTCTGGTTACTTTTCTCGTTTTACTTTCATGATTTCAGAATATTTTTAACATGTTGTCATTGAGCTGCGCCTATGAACATTCGTTGTAGACAATCGTTGATCCGTCAATCGCGTTACACCCTTTATACATACATATATACATAATTTAATACCTCTCACAACAATATGAGAGGGCTCATAATATGAATATTTTTATAGACTGTACATTTTTTGCACTGCCAGTTCTATTTATGCAAGATTTCTCATTTTATTTAGTTTCACGCTGTGTCCCTCACATACGAGGATAGGCAGAGGGAACCTGGAAACTTAGTGTTAAGAAATTCCGTTTTCATTAAGACATTGCGTGTTGAGTGGCGGAACTCGACGCCGAGCTTTGGCTTGTTACCAGCGCAACGAAATGAAAATATTTCCCTGAGAGGGAATCGCACCCACTTACTGTTTAATGCTTTACAGTCGCACGGTCGTATCTCTGTGCTAGGACTAGTTTCAACATTCATTAAATAAACTGACTTTAAGTATAGAACAAAGAGTTTTAACATTAGAGAATAAACCTATGAAATACAATCTCGACTTATAATATATTTTGTTTTCAGATCCCAAAAAAGCTGTTATACTATTCCGTACTTTCTCCGTTTATACAAATACTAGAAGGTTACTAACTTTCACGTCTAATCCTAACGCATTAGTATGTATGGATGGTATTAGATCAATATCCATGATGTGGGTCGTGGTTGGTCATGTGTTCTCAATGTACAACTTCAATGCTAACTTAACAGAATCACTAAGGGTAAGTTTTTCTTTAATTTTTAATATTAAAATATTACTTTATATTTTTAAATATTTTGGCACTATTTTGTTGCTATCACGTTTCAGTCATCTATTCCTGAGCAAACATTATTATTATGTATTCAAATTTCACTTGTAGAAATATTGAAGTCTTTTGTATTTTGGAAATAATACAGAGCAGCGTATTCTGCGACACAATTAAAAAAATCGATTATCGTTATGGGAATAAATAAATGTACGGTGCTGATTTGTTAAATTCTTTCTTTTTGCAAAATTCAGACGTGCGTTAAGATATATTAAAAATATCAAATAATAAAAGTTATTGGAAAGTTTAAATTTTAAACGTTACAGTCTTATTACAATGACTACAAACACTTTAATATTATATTCATGTCGTAATATTTTTTCTTTTAACTTTAAGTGGCTCACATCTGGGGAGGCTGTATGGATTTCAACTGGACTTTTCACTGTGGATTCATTTTTCCTAATGGCCGGTATTCTACTCGTGTATACTTCAGTTGGAAAATTATCAGGAGGTAGGTTTCGTATCTCAAAAGAAAAAAAAAAACTTATAAGATTAGTTTGTGTGTGTCTGTCTGTCAAGACCATTTATCCCAAGATCGCGTGACGGTATAAAACTGTAATTAATATCAAATTTACAGGTCTACGATCCCTTCGACCACAGATAAAAATAAGCTTCTGAAAAGTGAAAATTGAAAGGTTTACATAAAAAAAAGGAATTACTAACTTATAATATATTTTTGTGACGACAACTGTCAGACTTGTCCGTTCAATAATATAATATTTATATTTTTGCGTTATCTTGTTGTTAAGCCAAAAAAAATATTTCTTGGGATGAAAAAAAAATATTGTTAGTTGATAATTATAATTACTCATTATTATAATTTTATTTATAAGCACTGTAATTAAATGTATTACAAAAATTGCACCTTTTAAAAATACCTATCCAATGACATGTTTTATAGCTATTGGTGGTCCCAATCTGCCCATTGTCCTTTGAGAATTGAAAATCAACGGGAAGTACAACTTATAATAGCTGTCAAATTTAAAGGTTGCTCTAATTTTGTATGAAACCTACAAATATAAGTTTGAAAAGCGCACAAAAATATACTTTTTATAAATAGACAAAACTCGCTACCATACAAATAGCCGGTCAAAATTTGTTTTAAACAAAAGTTCATAAAAATGTATACAAAGAATAAGAATAGGAAAAAGTTTAGAATCATGAGGATATAATATATTTTGGCAAATCATCGGAAAGATCCGCAATCAATAATTGTAAAACATGTGACTGTAATTTTCATGTCAATTGATCATGATAACTATAATCTATGCTATTAAACGATACAATTCTTTTGTTGAAAAAATTCCTACAATTGGAAATTGGGATTATTATAAATTAGCAAAAAAATAATTTCAGTCGTGGTGCAGGAGCAAAGCGTATGTATGTAAACGCGACAGGTTGTAGGTTGGATTCCCACTCGAGGAAATGAAATATTTAATATTTTGATTTCTTCGCTCTTGTTTTGATGCAAAGCGCGCCGTTAAGTCTCGCCACTCAACATGCAATGCCTCCAGAATTCTGCGGCAAATGGGAAACGGAGCGTCTTAATATTAAGTTCACCTCTGCCTACCAAGCTGTGAAGCTAAAATTAAAATCTTTTCGTCTAATGCCGTGAGTCTTAAGAGCCACAACATCTGATCTCTGATCTGGTCCAAAATATTATAAAAGAAGATATTTCATTGAGATTTCTTTTTATAATTATTATCTTAATTTATATATAGGCTTTTTCGATAGGCAAACAAAATCCTGTAGACTATTAAGAATTGTAGCTTTCCTAACGACTATTCTTAATGCCATAAAGCTATATATTTATCTATTCCTAACCGAGATAACATTTAATAAATCGTCATAACAAATTTAATCTTCTCATATCGCACGTTTTTCGCGAAGGTAAAGAGTATCTAGGTACTGGTGGATAATTATTTTATTTGTAGAAGTTGATGGCCACTAGGTAGCTATGTATTTTTTTAAACTGCTAAGTATTATTTAGTGGTATTAATTTCAATACAAATAAACAATTTTATTTTAATTTCAATAGAACATGAATAGCAGTTCATGCAAGCAAGTTCCATATAAATTTAAATGTTGTCACACAAATTAAATAAATATGTAATATGTTACTTACAGTGAGCCTCCTAAAACGTCTTCACGTCTTCTACCTCAATCGTCTACTTCGTATGTTTCCTCTCCTCGCGGCATTGGTGCTTCTAGAAGCCTCCGCCTTCCACAGAGTTGCAGATGGTCCCTATTGGGAAAATATGGCAAGAAATGTGCAACGATGCAGATCGAATTGGTGGACTACGCTTTTACATGTACAGAATTATGTTAACCCCGAAGAAATTGTAAGTTTTGGACTTTTTTCTGATATTTTGAATATGAAACTTTTTTTTATATATGTACTTAGGTAATTGTGTTCTTAAACGGTAGCGGAAATAATGATTTTCTATATATTTTTTTAACAAAAAAAACCGACTTCAGACAGTAAATTAAGAAGTAAATAATAAATTTATTTGTACATAAACTAATACGTCTTTTGATTTAGTTAAATAAAAATAATTAAATAGATATTTCATAATTTTGAAGTCAGTGCCGAGTAAAACAAAGAACCCTAGTATTTTGAGATTGTTATAGCATTAGCTACTAACATAATATAATTATTTATTAATGAATACCAAATTCATTTACAGTGTATCCCACACACTTGGTACATCGCGATAGACATACAACTTCATATTATATCTCCACTTATACTCTTCTTTGTACTGGGCAAAAGCAGAAAATGGGCGTGGACTGCAATGATAACTGCTTTGTTAGCCATACTTACTGGGTCGACTATCTTTAACTTTATAAAAGCTATGCCAGCTAGCAACATGTCCATTTTGTAAGTATTTTAAATAATTATAGCGTTTAGGGAGGGTTGCAGGCTTGCTTCTTGAATATGTTAATGTTGTAAAGTAATTGAAACGTTACTAATGGCAATTCTGTAGTCATTTCACAAGTAATTCTTGGGGCTAGTTCGCATTATATTAGTATTTTAATTAAGTAGCGAGTGATTTAGTAAGTATATGTGTCTAAGCTCCAAAAATTTAGTCGAATATTAAGTTAATTTACTTAATTCGTCGAGTAGAGTTGACGCGATCTAGACCTAAAATGGATATTTTAGGTCTAGATAAAATACTAAGCTACTCGATTAAAATACTAGCATGATGTGAACTAGACTTTAGTCGGCTAAGCGTGTAGCGTTGAATTTTGACAAGCAACGTGCATTGTTTTATCAGAAGTAAATAATTCTATTTTTTTAATAATATCTGTATGAGTGGTATAGTAGTGGAAGAACTCAACGCCGTTCTGTGTCTTATTACCAAAGTGACGAAAATATAAAAATAATTCATCCCCCGAGTGACAATCGAACTCACAACTGCTGCGGCACATCATAATATGTAATTTTTTATATTTAAAACCGAAGATTTAATAAACCTCGCTATATTTACGATTATATTTCATTTAATATAATTATTTAATTTATATTTTTATTTACTTTTAATATAATTTCTATTTTTTATTTATCTTTTGCTTCTTTCGTTTCAGGCGGTTAGATGAACAGCTTTATTATATGAATAATTACTACATGAACACTCTGTGTCGAGGCGCGCCATTCTTTATTGGAATGATAGTTGGTTACATATTAAACATTTACAAAGGGAAGAAGATTAAATTAAATTCGGTGAGTGGTAATATTTTTTAAAAAATAGTATAATTTCGTAAGGAATATTACAATTTTTTCGTTGATAAATTCCCCATTTTCCTGAAGAAACGTAACACCATTCAAAAATGCTTTGAGATAACAATTGAATAAAACGTATAGTGGATAATAGTTAATACCTTATATAAATAATAATAATAAAGTACCTATCGGAAAAAGAAAAAATGTAAATATTTAGACTTACTAGTAGCCTATGAGATCACTGTCATGTGACATGTCAATGTGGTTATCATTGCGCCGATAGTGGTTTCTGTTAACGGTTTACTAGTGAAAAAAGTTTAATAGTGAAGAACGAAATGCAGAAGGTGGTATTACTATAGAGGTTCCTCTCTCTGGAGTCCTAGCCACCGATGGCTTACACCCTTGTCTGATCGTCGGGAGAGTATTCTTTTTAAATTTTTAAACGCATTTTTTATATTAATTTATGTTAAAAAATATAAAACTGATTCCTCTTTGATGATAAAAGTATAACATGTAACCTAATATGAGAATTTTCTCTTATTATGTAGGTACCTTATTATAAGTATTTAACTATTGTTAGCAATTATTTGATTTATTTCTATAAATATCCAATAATTCTTTTGTTTGTACTGTAAGCTCTCACTTCATGTCAAATATAATAATTATAGATCCTTGAGAGATTAGACTTCGGTGCTAATTTCATATAAAATGCAGCGATGCATAAATGCTCGTATTTTTTGACTTAGAAACTTATTTTTTCTGAACTTAAGAACAAAATTAACAATTGCCCTTGACCCTTGTATAATCAATTCAAATGTAAACACAAAGGAATCTATTCATACTAACAAAGAAGTAATTCCGAAGGTATTTTATATGTAGATATGATAATGTCTGTTAACGAGATCGTATCAGCGCGTTGTAATTAGGTTAATCTCTACAAAATTATGATTAATTGTAGATAATCACCATTTAAAAACGTGTTAGGTGTTTTAGACTTTATCGAAAATTTTTTTTGCACGCATCTTCCCCACTTTGCGCACTCAAT
This sequence comes from Heliconius erato demophoon, assembly GCA_018249695.1. Taxonomy (NCBI): domain Eukaryota; kingdom Metazoa; phylum Arthropoda; class Insecta; order Lepidoptera; family Nymphalidae; genus Heliconius; species Heliconius erato. The sequence continues at coordinate 9,484 of DWQW01000282.1, read as the reverse complement.
TCCACTATTTTCGGTTGCGAAATTCGTGGACCTGAAAATGAGCATTTATGTAATTTGACACGAAGTGAGAAATTATAATATAGAAGAAGGAAAAGTTCGATAACTGGATATTTATAGATATATTATAGAAAAAAAGTTACGTACAAACAAACTTAAGTATGTCAACTTTTATAAGTTACCTTCCCGTTGATATACAGTCATGAAATTGGTACGGAACCCTTTGTGGGTAAAGAGACTCGCACTTCATTATTTTTTCACATTTCATACTTTTATCTGTACATGGTCAGCACCTTCCTAGTAATTTCAATATTGTACTTAAAATATGTATTTACTAATCGATTTGCAGTATGATCTGAATTCGTTTGAGCTATACGTAAAAGATAAAATAATAAAAGATTATAAAAAACCTTACCTTTTCAAAAAAAAAATACTTTTATTTTTTATTATAATTGAAATAAATTTAATTTATAATTGAAATAAATATTACTTTATCTAAATTATTTCACTTATCGAGTATCAACATGTAATCATATCTTCCATATATCCACATATCGATAATTCTAACGTCGCTGTGTTTCGCTATCTGAACTCTATTTCTGTTTAAAAAACCTTATACTAACTACTAATTATTACTAAGTAGTAATTACTTAGGTACTATCTGAAAATATATATTTTTTAATACAAATAAATTAATTGATATATAACTTATTAATTAAATATAAAGCTAAATACGACTAAAATCACCTTTTCCATTTGAGTTGATATATTTTTAGTTTAAAAATAACGATTTCTTTTACAGGTATTTGTATTAGCCTCATGGTGTATAGCGTTAACTATGATAGCTTCAGGATTCTACATGTCATACGTCATCATGCAGCTCGATTGGAACAGCCAAGTTGGAGATAGTTTGTTTAATTCCTTCATGAGAGCTATATGGGTGACCGGCTTGAGTTGGATTATTTTTGCATGTGTTAAAGGCTATGGAGGTAATTTTAAATCATTTATTAGAGAGCTACGTCTATAATGATAAGAAAAATGCAGTTTTACAGTTTCTTTCAATATATTATGTATTGAGACCAGTTACGAAGTGTGACTGCAAAGTCGACTGTTTGTGGGTTCGATCCCCATTCGAGGAAATTAAATATTTATTTAAAAAAATATATAACCATTTCTTCGCTCTGGTGTTGAGGCAAAGCGTAGCGTTGAGTTTCGCCATTTAACACGCAATGCCTGCGATTTCGCCAGAAAGTGAGGAATGGAGTGTTATTACCACCCCCGGCATTTAAAACCGGCGTGAAGTAGTGGCTTTATGCCACTGCGTTTCGCATCAAGTAATGCCGGGCCCCGGCGCACAACGCACCTCACAGGCCGGCAACGCGCCTGCAGCTCCTCTGGTGTCGCACGGGGCCGTGGGCGGCGCTAGTCACTTACCATCAGGTCCCCTGCTGCGTGCGGGATACAGCGTGAATATACTAACAATCACTATCGTTAAACGATAAAGTTTTACCATTTTTTGTTACTAATAACTGAATTTTATTTTCAGGTCCAATAAACTGGTTTTTAAGCTTAAACGTTTGGAAGCTTCCAGCTCGTATATCATTCGCTATGTATTTGTACCACTACCCGATATGTTTCTTGATCGCTAGTATGCAGATTGCCCCAACTTACTTTAGCCAAGGAGCTCGGGTGAGTAAAAAAAAATAAGTAATGTAAAGCATAAAAATTAGATACACACGTGGCGCAGTGAGGCAATATCTAACTTCACTTGATATATTTATAGTAATAAAGCTCATTCGCGGCTTCGCCCGCAGACCACTTATAACTATTTTATTATACTGCATTTGCCATAAGATTGATTATCCAATCATTTTTCATAATTCTGAGAAAGTACATTACGTGGATGCTTGCAAATACGAAATTGGCGTCTTAATAGTAATTACCAGGTTCCCTCTGCCCACTCCACTATGTGCGGGATACAGGGTAAACCTAAAAAAAAGTAAATTCGTCATGTTCGATACGATAGTGCCCTATAGTTGTCAAAACTTAAGACATTATTATATTTATCCAATTATTTTTTTTTTTCAGATATATGACTCCTTAGCTGTTTTGTGCATATCCTTTGTAGTGTCCTTCGTAGTGACGGTGGTTATCGATGCGCCTTTCTCCGTGCTCATTAAAATGCTTATGGAGGGAGGTAAGCATGATTTTTACATGTTATTGAAGAAAATATTTGTAATAAAAGTTCTTGTATAAAATAAATATTGTTAACTAAAATCTTAATTAACTGACTTGACTAACATTTTAATTTCTTCGCTCTGGTAACTACACAAAGCGCGGTGTTGCGTTCCGCCACTCAACATGCAATGCCTTAAGAGTTGGGCGGAAATTTGGGAATGGAAAAAAGTAGCTTTCAGTACAAATTTCTCTAATTCAGCTTTTTAAATTTTATAGGTCAAAAGCGACCTCGTCCAGGCGCTGAAAACAGGAATGCCTCAAAAAATGGACCAATTGAAAAGAATGTTGCCGATTTAGAAAAAACAATAATAACTACATTAGACAAAAGTCAGCCCAATGGCGATGGTTATGTATATCCTGAAAAGAACGGGCCTCCTGTGGAAAGGCAGTTATCGAACATAGAAATCAGCGCTCGACATCTTGAAAGGCAATTATCTAATTTAGAGAAAAATGGACCACCGATGAATAATCAATTAACTTATTTGAACAAAAATGAAGATATTTTAAATAATAATGTGACTTCAAACAATGGAATAATCGGAACAGATGAACTTAAAGAATCAGAGAGAGAAACATCGAGATTTTAATTTTTTCTTGTTATTTTTAATATTAAGTAATGGAACGTTTATGTGAACTCTTTTTTAATTTTGTAACTTGTCGTGATATATTTGAAAATAGGCTGTGTTGCTTACATTCGTCTTATTTACGACCCTTCATAAAATGACAAAAAAAATGTCTGTAACTTATTTTAACATTTAGGGAAAAGTCCCCTAGCAGCAAACCTTAAGGCTTTTAAGAAAAAAAATGTTGTTTAGAAAAAAAATGATCTTTATTAAGGACTAAGCTGAGTTATCATTTTAAAATCTAAACAAAAGATCAAAAATGTAAGTTCTGCATGAATATATAAAATATATGTAATTTAGTTAAAATAAATACAGTGCCTGAAATTATAACCTAGTACCTACCGCACAGACTTCAGTTAAAACCTCTGACACCGATCACATATATAGGCCTCTAAGCATACATATATTTTTTATAATATTTATTGCAATGTATGTAATTTTTTATATTTAAATAATTTTGTAAACGAACATTAATTTAAGGCAATCTCAATTAGTTTATAGCAAAGAATAAATATAGGTTGTATATTATTGTAAATATATTATATTAAGAATAATTGATTTTTTTTACTAGTTTAGTTACACTATAAGATGTAAAATTTAAAAATATATAATTACATAACATTCTTGCATTCTAGGGTGGATCAAAAAATTTTTTTATTAAGAAGTGTCTCATCGCGATTTTCTATCTCCCATATAACAAGGAGAATTTTGTATTTTTCATTTGAAATTTTGTTGCTATTAAATGAATAGTATCGGTATAAAAACCAGTACACATTCTTGTAGGAAATTAAATGATCAATAATCAAAATAAAAATCAGTCAAAATAAAAGTTTCATATAACGATAAAAAAAATATCCTACTTAATAGTAAAGTGCATATATATATACATATTTTTTATATTTTTTATTAAAAGAGAAAAAAAATATCGAGGCCTACTTGAAAATAGGTTCGCATATAGGCATATCGCATATATACATAGGTAATAGGTAGATATATATTGACATAGAAAAAAATATTTTGTTTACGTTTATTAGGCCAGTCGTTGTGGGTTCGATCCCCACTCGAGGAGACGAAATATTTATTTAAATTCATATTTGCATTTCTTTGCACTGATATCACTCCAGAATTCGACATTTCGAAAGTGGGTGACAGATAAAGTATAAAGAAACTCTTTGAAACACATTAATTGAAATGATTTCATCAACTACACCAATGCTTACGTATAATACAAGATATTCTTTATTTTATACCCTTTTTTTAAGCTTCACGCTGTAACAGACAGCAGAGTAGGCAAAGGGAACCGAGGAACCTTGACTCCGTTCCTATTAAGACGGGTTTGAGCCGAACTCTAAGCCCTGCTTTGTGCCGCGCTTTTCGCATCATCGACATTATCATTAGCTCGATACCTCGACGCGATCTATAGATAAATGGGACAGATAGGTATATAAAATCTGACAGACGGACAACAAGGATACTATATATAGGTTCTGTTTTTTCTTTTGAGGTACGAACCCTCAACAGTACAGTTTGGTATTTTATACAATTCAAAATAAAAAAATGTCATTAGGTACTCATATTCTTTTATATTATTAATAATGAGCAATGAAATAATTGTTAATGTACACAACATTGACAGCGCCACCTATTGAAACCTATTGAAACGAAAATAAAGTAACCAGTATCAGTCACGCCATCTTTGAAATAATTTGTGATTTATTATGTACGTTGTAGATGGTCTGGCATTAATTTAGTTTTTTTAAATAAAATATTATCACAACAGATGGCAGTTAATTTAAATTTCACCAATCTTTACCAATACGCTTTTGCGTAAAAATAAATAAAAAATAAATAAATTTTTGTATAAAAATGCGAAAATATCCAGTATTTTTTATATAAATTGTCCAAATTATATAATATTATTATGCCAATTGCTTGCCAAAAGCCAATTATATTAATGTAGTAATTTAATGTTACTTTGTAAATATTATAATTGATGATATTATCAATATTTTTTTACGTATATGACACCTAATTCGAATAACGAGCCCGGTCCCCGATAATATTTCGATCGTGTTTGGGCGGACTCGATACTCGGTAATCTACTCCTACGGCTTCGCCCGTATACCACCTATAGTTCTTTTATTATGCTGCATTTGCGATAAGATAATCAATATAAATTATATTATCAATATAATTTATACATTACAACAATTTTGAGAAAGTGCAAGCATTACATGGCTGCTTGCGAAGACGAAATCGGCGGCAAGGTCGCCACCCGGAGGACTCGTCCTATGCCTGCGACCGTAAACAGAGCGTTGAATTATTTTTAATTTACATTTTCTTCCATACAATGTACTGACATATATTTTACTATTTTTGGAGCGCACACGTTTAAAGCAATTAGATGGTGTTCATTAAGTACTTGTAAGACGTAAATGAAAAAATCAATTAAATTGTATTTCTTTTTGAGAATAAATTCTTTAAACATAATTAAATTTTCAAATCATAGATGAAGATTAAAATGATATATTTTAATATTTTCATTTCTCCGGTGTAGTGTCGAGGCAAAGCACGGCGTTTATTTCTTCCACTCAACACGCAATACTTCCAGAATTCGGCTCAAAGAGGGCAGCGGAGAGTCTTAACACTAGGCTTCCTCTGCTTACCCTGCTCGCTGCGGGAAACAGCGTGAAGCTAAAAAATAAATTATAATTTTCCACATAATAAACAGATTTTTTTGATAAAATTGCCAATATTTTTATCATTACTTTTATCTTTAAGGTGAAAAAATCAATTATTAAGTCATTTAATACTAAACTCTCAATAAATGTAGTTCAATATTCAGTTCATAATGAAGTTCTTTCAATTTTCAATACTTATTATTCAGCTTGCAAATATTACCTTCGCAGAAGTTAGTTCAGTGAATGCCGATTATCCTTTACTAAATCGACAGTTACATGAAGAAGCATTAGATTCAGAACAATGTCGGGAGCAACTGCGCTATTTATGGCTAAATAATACAATATTATTAGCTCAATGTAAGTTTTTCATTATGTTATATAAAATATGTTGCCTAATTAGTATAGAATTGTAAAATTGTTATAAAGTAATGGTCTTTGTTTCAAAATTCCAATGTTCATATTCCTTATTAAATATATATGTAAGGGAATGTGTGAAATATCAGTAGATCTTTCTGCGTCGGCCTCTATCCCAAAAATAAGATAAAAATGTGTAATTCAATTAAAATAAATTTTATCCGTGGATTTCTTTTTCGTGTTTTAAGGTAAGTGACGAATTACTATTATATAAAATACAAATATTAATGTGGAATGTAGACTTCATAAACACTAAAAAAATTGTAAGAAAATATATTAATATAGAGTATACAGTTTTAGATGCCGGCTTGAGAGTGCCGAGAGGAATTTTAAAAGGAAATCTCAGAGACTTCGGCTTATTCGAACAATGTTTAGGTATACATGAAAATTTTGATAATACTTACATAGATGGGAAATATTGTTCAATAAGGGTGCCTGTGAATCAAAACTTTCCGTCAAATGATGTAAAAAACATAAAATTGGATTTCGATCCAAATCTATTACAAATAGACGACACGACAAGAAACAAACTGGAAGAGCGAAGAAAATACATGAAAAATATAATAGCTACTGCTGGTGATAATTTAGTTAATACAGAGTTAGTACAACATAACATTCTTTATATTATTTATACATCCAAGTGTGATCTTTTACATAATATTTGAAAAAAAAAACAACTTCACGCTGTAAGCCGCACACAGCAGGGTAGGCACAGAGAAGCTAGTGTTAAGACACTCCATTCCCAACTTTCCGAAGAATTCTGGAGGCATTGCGTGTTGAGTGGCGGAACTCAACGCCGCGCTTTGGCTCGACACCAGAGCGAAGAAAAGAAAATATAATTTTATATAAATATTTCATTTCCTCGAGTGCGATCGAACTCACAACCAATCGATTTTACATTCACACATTGTGACTCTGCGCCACTATTGGCCACAAAATAATATTATGTATATTCATATATTAAAACTATTATTAATGTAATAATAACATTAACGTATCATTCCTTCGTAATATAATAACTCTGAAATGTGAATTGAAAGTTAAATTGGGCTTACAAATAAAATAATTATATATTGTATACTACAATATGACAATAAAATCGTAGGGATCATATACGAAATTGTGGGCCAATTGATCGGAAGCTTTAATATTTTCTGTTTGTGGCAGACTAATAAATATTTATTTTTTTAAATAAATAATCATTTTTAAGCGGAGAGTTACATCGGTGGGCTATTTTTGTGTTATTTTGAAATGTATATCATATATACCTACAAGCAAAATGAAAAAAAAAACTAATAGGCAATATTTCTTAATTTCAGACTTTATCAGGATAATTATATATCTGAAATATCCTTTAATCTGGCTGTATGTATACCGAAAGTTTGCACGACACAAGAATTTCTGTCAGGATTTTTTTTAAATCGGACGGCAATTGGATTTCAATATCGAGATAATATATGTCGTTTACCTAACGATAGAACATGGTCTGCTGCCGATAACGCAGCGGTGTAAGTACTTTTGTTAGACTAATCTTGGGAGGACTGTTTGTATATAAAATATTTCAATGTAATTGATCTGATGCCGTCGAGGCGCAGGGGTCCAAGCGTGCGACTGTAAATGCGACGCTTGTGGGTTCGAATGACATTTGGGGGAATGAAAATAATATATTCAAGTATTTTTTTTAAATATATAATTTTACAATTAAAATAAAGAAAAAAAAATCTAGTTTTCCAAAATTCTCCATTGAGTAATTACACTGAACACACATGAATTGAAAATGGAGATATAACCTGAAAAGTGCTAACATTATAACTATTACTATAGTGTATTAATAATATAACACCAATACCCTATAATACCATATTAAAATCAAAGTACACCGTATCTTATCTTGTCCGATTTGAGTGCAGCGGAAACAATTAATCAGGATAAGAAATTTATTACAAATATATCACAAAATGTTGTTTATCATTGAATATTTCATCATTTGAACCTAATAACGTGTTTATTGTTGTTATTTCTTTACTAATTATCATACAAATAAAACAGTCATTTTATATATTATACTTATATTCTTACTAGAGGACACGTTGACGAGTAAATAATACACGTTGCCATAGCAACGTGTATAATATCACTTTATAAATATAATAATGTATTTTTATATTGTCCAATGCATGGTACTGCATGGTACTGTGTGTAATATTTGATTTATTGATTTAATGTACTTTATAAGCACTATTATTAAAAAATATTAGCGTTCTGCACTTCTGCTACATATAAACTATAAGCGTGCCAATTTTCATATTCCTGCGTTTTCGCAATTTTAGTAAAAAGAGGTCCAAAGTTTTTGCTCACATATTTAATATATGAATATGTAGATAAATAAGTATATATTGTAGATTTGTTTGTAGGAAAGAATTCCAAATTAAAATATTCTTTTTTACTTTTTGGTTTTTGTTTTAGTTTATACATACAAGTATAGTTTTAAAGCCGTATTTGTTATATTATTTTTTTTGTTACAGTGTTATATTCAGTTTGATTGGCCTGCTTACATTATTGAGCACGAGCTATGACGTACATCATATTTTTATACTTAAAAGAGGTAATTATAAGAGAATCAATTAGCGCGTATAAATATGCTTTGCCAAAGCATATACATATATCACTTTATATGAATATGTTTTATCAAACATATTGTAGTGTGTTATATTTATTTTATTAATGTAATATATTTTATACATATTATTTTAATAAAAGTATTAGCACTCTTCAATCTTTTCTTATACAAGATGGAAGTGTCAGCGCCCCTTTTACGGGAACAGCATACAGGGTAAAATATTTTAAACACATACCTACAGAAATTAATTAAGATGCTTCAATAATTTAGACGTAGGGTTTTTTTTCATTGCATGGTGTTTATCCATACTTGTATTTCGGGTGACGCAGTTACGCATAGATACCAATAACGTAAACACATACTACTACAAAAATACTACTAAAGGTTAATAAATTTTGAACTTTGCCGCCAATATCTACGACTCGATTTCAGAAAGAGCCGTGTGCGGCGGTTTCCCTTTGATAGGTTTATGTGTGCGTGCGTTGCTCTTGACAAATGGCATTTTATATTACAACAATATTTTTTTAAAAAATTTTAAAGTGTTATTCCATACTTAGGAAAGAAAAATACTTAATTAGGAAATGTATAAAAATTTGAACGTACGTTCTAAGCCATACGTTCTCATCAAGCAACGTCGAAATTTTTATACGCTTATTACAACTTATTTATGTTGTTAGTATCTCTGTAGGGAGATTTTTAGAAATTTCCGCTACCCAAAGATAATTATTATGAATTCACGAATACTAAGAATTAACGTTTGGCAAGAGAGATTGCCAAACTTTTTGGGGGGTAAGGGGGAGAACGGACTTAACATCTTTCCGAACCCAATTGTCAACCTCACCTGCTCGCACTGGTTATTCATATGAATAGCTAGTGGCGGCAGCTTCGAGTTGCCGCGGTACTCCCTGCTA